>JAQQZZ010132736.1:0-13679 GCA_030265115.1 Mopalia vespertina | reverse complement strand
GAGGGGCGGGGATTTTCTTCACCCATTGGGCTGGCACGCTGTCGAGTGAGGGACATAGCCTTAAGTGCGGCGTCAAACCCCAACCAAGCAATTAAGCAAGTTGTTTTGAACATTAAACATGTGTGTGTGTGTGTGTATGTGTTTGTGTGTGGTGATGGTGGGGTGGGAGAGGGGGATATACACAGAACATACACATAACTCCTTTGTAATGTTGGTATATTATTCCAAAAGCTTCAGCCCCTTCTGCATCAATCCAAGCTACCATTTAATAGGATTGCCTATTAAAGCGTTTGGTCTATCTCGGCCGAAGCTATCTCACGTTGCCCAGAGTAAATGTGAACATCTGTTAGCAAAGTAAACATCATCCATGGTATTCACTTGTAAAGAACATCTGTACTGGACATGTCAGTTAATACAAATAAGAAAGTACAGTAATCTCCAGTATGCCGGCTATCATAATTCGTAAGTTGTTAGCACATACTAATGTTTTTTCGATGTGCCGCTCATAGTTTTGAGTTCAAGTGTCGAACTCAGGTGAATGAGCACAGTATAAGTAGCTCAGAGGACGCACGAATAATCCTATAAATAACATACCATTGAGAACTAAGTTTAACTCCAAATAAAAAAAAACTAATCTCCATTTTAAATACCTTCTGTTTTATGTCAGCTATTTGTGACTTTCAGTAAAGTGTATGATTTGAGGTTGCTCATCAATATTAAATACTTTGTTCTTGAATGAATTGGCGTCTGTGGGTTGCCAGGAAAAACTGTCGTATTCGATCAATCACGGATCCTGTTTTTTATCCACACAGGGAATGTTAACATTGGAGTCATTTGACGACACCTCAAGTTGTAAATGCAATTACCGTTACCCGTTCTTTGCAGAACGAAGAGGGTGAGCTGATGGACTGGTGAATTATTGGCATTGCATTTGGACAAAAAGAGCCGACACCAACGGATTGGCCATATCTATTATATTTTAGAAGGTGACAAACTCAAAGATAAGTAATTTGTACAGTATCGAACTAACATTGGACGACTTTGTTTGATTTTATTACTGTCACATTGACTAATTACGAATCACAAATCTGTATTTCTGAGGTAATCTTATAGAATTAGGTTAAGGATTAGGTCCTGGGTTAGACTTGGGCTCAGTTTTAACCCTAACTTGAGACTAAACATTCGCTTGCTGCCCTACATGACGGTTATGCCCCTTACGTTTTGCACGTGGACGTCTACCTGCTCGAGGCATCAATTTTTAACAATATTAAATGAGTTGAAGTAGACACAAAAGTAAACTGTCCTCCATCTTTTAGAATCATTAACAAATACATAAAAACGTTGCTGTCCACAAGAAAATTGTGTCTGATTAAGTGTCAAAACCAATACTCAGCAGAAGACGATAGCTTGATAACTCAACACCCAGAAGGCGTACTACACCATTTAGGCGACTGGTTTTACCTTATTATTTCTATTTAATAACACGCCTGGAACACCAAATTGTGGAGAGGAACAAATATAGCTTTCAATTGGCATACCTTTTGGGTAATCAAAAACAAAACGTATCAACCAATAACGCCGTAATAATAAGCGTGCAATATGACTTTTGGTTGTTTTCTTCATGGAAACCTTTTAATCTAGATATAGATATAGTTGGGGTTTTACGACAAATATAACTCGAGTTTATAACTAACATAACAACGAGTAGGAGGCGAATGACTTTCATCATTAATATAAGAGAGTGATATCAGAAGTCCAAAAACCAGAAGTGTACAACTTCGTATTCAGTAGTGTTGACGGCATTGTTTCACTCACCCATATAAGAGAAAGGCATGTCGGAACATTCGGTCATTTCGGCCATTTCCGTACCGTAAATAATCTCGGGCGATATATGGGCCATTTAAGATGGCCCACTTTTATGTGATTTATTTAGTATGTAGGCTAATATTTATTATTATCTTATTTTTATACGAACAGTTCGAACATACACAATAAAGTAGTCTGGGTTTTAATTGCAACTATTCTGACAGTACACGACCACGGGCTATTTTGTAATATCAAACTCCCATGGTTCCACGCGACATATCTGTCCGCAACGTGGAGCCAGGTCAAATCAATTCGGCGACCAAGTGTTCGATTTAATTATGAAATTACCTCCCCTGATGGTTTGTCAGTCCCCCACAAGAGGGCAAGTAGATGAATAGGCTGATTGTGGACACAATGCTGGACTCGCTTCTGAAATGAGCGTTGTACACTTCTAGTTAATGGACTTGATATTTGTGGTATTTGTTGTAATGCAGTGGCTCGAGTTGAATGATTTTTCCTTAGCACTGCACCTTTACTTTAGGGAGAATTTCGTGTAACAATGTTGACATTTTGGAATTGACAGCAAGAATACACAACGAGCGTCACAAATAATGACGGCCATAGAACCTCGATTTCGCAATAAGGAAGACGTCAAAAATGCCATCTCATATCTTCATGGCGTGTTAACTTGAGCAATAAATTGCGGTTTATCGTGGTATAATTATTGATATGATAATCCACGTTTGACGGGAGTTGCCATAAATTGTTAACTTTGGCCCCGTGTTCACTAAGAATGAACATCACCCGTCAGCCGTGAATTATGCTATGGTAAACCATAAGTTATTCCTATTAGTAAACATCAAAATTGATTGAAAGCAACACTCATTCAAGAGAAAGGGAACACGTGCCACCATTAAAAACATGATGATCCCATTTCAAACGTGGGTATAACTTTAGCCAATCAGTGCAATTTTGACAATCCATGTTCCGGTATAAAATGCTCGTTCAGAAAAACGTACATAAACGCACTTTATTTGTTTTTTGGTATTCTGTTAAATAGTAGGAAGAGTTGAACGAGAAATGAAATAAACCACCAGTTATGTTGTGTTTTGGAAGAGTTGATAGGTTTGATGTATTTGTTTTTACAGATTTTTTAAACGATGGCATGGTTTTTATTGAGCAGACGACGATTTTACATGTGCCTATCAATGGCTATCATCCACACTTTTTTTTTAGTTTGACACACTTGACGAACAAAAGCTCTGCGACGTAACAGTTTCTCTCGTAAATGCGTTCCAGTGACCATTTCTCCATTGTTGAAGTCCTCAACGTTGTTAAGCATTTGACCGAGGTTAATAACACCAGTGAATAACGACATAATAATAAATGTGTCTAGAGCTGGAAAATGAAATGTGTGAGAAATGCTGATGTTTTATAAGCTTGTGGAAAGAGTTGTGTATAATCTAAATGAATTCAAAACACTCACATATTGGCATTACATAGATCCAAGTACCGTCATTATATAGCACATGCTAAACTGACGATACAGCCAGATGCTCTTTGCCTTTCAGATTCTCAGAAATGCTTTTTTTTTCATGGAAACAGCGTTAAAAAATTAAATCCGCCTGGCCCAAATAGCAAATGTATAGTGTATTACCTTCATCCATCCGTTTTAGCGTGTCTTATCCGCAAATTACTGAAAGCTTGGACAATATAACACGTCTTTGTCGGTCATGTTTTCAAATACATCATTTTGTTCTTGGGGGTTTCCCCCGTCACGTGACGCGTTTCACTTTGCCGCTTAAATGCACGAGGCGAGCATGTATAAATATTGTCGACGCGCCTCAACGTGTCTTCTCTCTCGATCGTCGCTTTTACAGTTGTGGCCAATGACGTCATTAGTTGTGGCGAGTATTTTGAGTTGCCTCGCACATTTTCCGCTGGTGCCTCAGACTGCTTCCGAACACTTTTTAAAAATAGATTTTGTCAATATCGCCGCTTGTGCCTCTAATTTAGAGGATGATACCGTCGATAGACAACGGAGCCTAAAAGACTCAGAACAGCCGTTTGATGGCAGTTTTTTTCCGTTCGAAAACACCTGCTTTTCCGACGAAAACGGACCCATGCTGGAGTCTTTAAGGAAGATAATGGCTAACCTGGAATTACAAAACATTATTTTCTCAGCTAACACCGTGTGAGAATCATTCGAGGTAACAGGGGATACGGTTTTAAGTGCTTGGCCTACCTGAAATGTCGATTGAATGTACTGTCGACTATTTAACAATTAACCCAACTGTCATTCACACCGTTAAAAACTGTCCACAGAAATGGTGGAAATGCATAAGAGCTTCATCCCGCATATTCCTTCTTAGCACGTTACGTCCGGTCTAATGAATTTCCTTTATTACAATTAATATCCCATTGGGTAGGTGTCAATATTGAAATCTGTGTAATCCCCGACATGTTCGACAATGTAACGCGTAGATGTTATCGAGTGGTATTTTGGAAATATGCCTCGTGTTTTGTGGGTAATCTCTTTCAACCATTCACTCGAGCAATATTTAAACTTCACTGTGTAATATTCGATATGTATTACTTTTTTTATTATTGTAAACCTAGTTAGAACACGATGCTGTGCTAATTCTGACGACGCAAAGATGTAATCTTTCAAAATATAATTTTTTCAGAAATTTGTGTTTTGCTTTATTTTGACAAGTATTATGTCAAACCACTTGACACTGGAACCTTTTTTCTAGCGATGTATATTCGCCTGTAACAATCATAACACCAAATAGTTCACCTGTAGTTATTAGTCATTCCAAAGTTCAGTAACTCTTCAACAAGTCTACGGTTCATCCATACTTTATACAACGGCAATACCTGGATCTACTTTCTATATCGTGTAGTTACAATTTAAAATCCTTGAGGGATCATTGTCCTGAATAATTTAGGTTTGTAAGTTTCCCTGAATATCAGATCGCTTGACAGTATGTTCAGGGTACCGCGAGGAAAAACACCCCGCAATCTGTATAACCCTGATTAATCCAGGCATTGTCACATGACTTGCTGAATTTCTTTTTAAGTGTTCTGAATTTTCAGAAAAGGGTGCGGAGGAATATCCTGAAATTTAAATATCCCTGATGCATCCAGGAATTGTTTGTTCGATTACCTAAATAACAGCCCCCGCAACAGGCTACTGGACCGATCAATCATGATTTATTCAGGATTGGCAAAGACGGGAAGAAGTCACGTGATGTCACGCGACCACCCGCTACAGCCGGTAGGCGACACTCGACATTAAATGATAAGTATTTAGACCGAATTAATCTAAGTCGTTTGCCATCACGGTTTAACTTTTTTATATCCGTTTTACCTAAATGTACACCCCAGGTCAATACCATGGATTTGGTTAGCGGTCTAAAATCAGGATGCATTTTTAATTTAACAAAGTAATGTATAATTGCGTATTATTGACCATTTAGATCATTTATTTTCGTTTAACTTTGAAAACAATATGTGTGTTTTTTTGTTGTTCATTAAATGGCCTGACCTCAGAATGGAAAAAAAATCCTTACGTGAGTGTGCTTTTGGGTGTCTCAACGAAGGTCACATCAAGCTGGATAAAGCTGTGGATACAAATCTCCTGAATAAAACACACTGTAATTAAGGTGCTATATCAATTTTGCATGGAATTAGGGCAACTGCATTAACCCTGAACCGTTCATGATATTACATCCTTGAATGCCAAAGGAACAATTAGGACTTCAACCTTAAACTTAGGGAGAAATTATAGCCTAAATAATTCAGGCAAATAGGTGCAATCCCTGAAATTGACTTGTCCCTATACAGCCTGAATAGTTCAGGTAAAAACATCTGAATTCCAGGGATGATCTCTGCATCATTTTAGTGTGTATTCCACGAGTTTGTAGTTGTTTATCGGTGTTTTACCGAAAATTGAATACCTTTCCAGGGTCATTTTTTATTACTTTAATGCGTGATGCGGTGAAGTGTACATACGAAAAAACATAAGTGCTTCTTATGATGTAATTTGTAAGTATTTTTTTGTATGATGTAATTTTTTGTGTTTTTACAACATATGAAAGAATACGTGCATCTGCCGCCTGGGAAATTTATACAGTTTTCAGTCAAATTCCGAGAAACAACTGCAAATTCGTCAAATTGATTCGGCGAGGACCTGGCTGAATAATAATCTCATTTCATTTTCTCTTCAGAAATTTCATTTCGTTCAAAGTTACATAACACATATATTTATATTTTTTAAAAACACATATAAAAAACAACAAAAAATCCAACAGCACAATACTGAATGTATCCGGAGGGCTTATTTTATCTTTTATCTGATTTATATTTTAAATTCAATTGACTCGAATAAATGGAGTCTTGGTGAGTGGCTACTTTCTTTTCTGAATTACAAAACTTTGTATTAGGCTTTTATGAAATCAATAACGCATTACTAACAAGCCATACATAACGTGTATGCATTGCCGAAAAAAAACAGTATTTTTTCTTTTAATTTTTTTGTGTAAAGCACCAGGCTACGTGAAACATGCGAACGGTTGTTCCATTGATTTTGAGTAAGGAAACCGAATAACTGAGAACTGTGTGGCACTACACTTTATTTCTCAACGCTACGATAATCCTATTCTCTTAGCACACAAGCTTTATATAGCGCAACTATTTGAAAACATTTGAATTGATACATTAGATTACCCTGATCAAATATTTATTTATTTTAAGCGCTAACGGGATTCAGACGGTCCGGAAATTTATATATGAAAACTTATATATAAATATATATAAATTATATATATCAAGTTCCACAATTCGTTGACACCATACATCAACTAGTGTGTCAGTCGTGGAAATTGAAATGGCAAGAAAAATCGAAAAAAGGATAAGAGTTGAAAAAGGTCATGAGTAAAAAATCCAAGCATATAGAAATCCAATAAAAGGTGAGAATTTAATCTGACCTTACATCTTATGAGTGCGATTTGCTGATAGTAAACTAGTTTAATGATCAACTTGTATACATGCTTTGTTGTAAGATAAATGTAGGCTATCATATGTTAACGTGTTTCTCAATAAATTGCAAGCGCTATATGATACATCGATTTGAAAATAACAAATTGAGTAACTATCTACATTGAATGGATGTTGTTTACTGTCAGTAAATATAAAAAGCAAGCCGCAAATAGTTGAGTGACTGTCTTTCTTTGCCAGCAGTGGATATAAAAATAAGATCGATCAATGTACAGCTAATCATTAGGTCGACCCATCGCCAAACACGACCAAATCGTTCAGCGGTGGGCTTGCTTCTCTGTTTGATTTGGGATTTAACGTCGTGGGCAAGGGTATTTCGCATGTCCCATGACGGAAAGTCAACATTTTACACTTCGTTACTTTAAAACTTACTTCAACTGGGACTGGAAACGGTGTTGAGTACATCGATGGGGGGTAATTAGTCTGACACCCTAAGAACTGTGCCCTAATCGCGAAACCCTCTGCACTAGGCCTACTTATTTAGACTTCTAGAACATATTTTAGTCACTGCAATAGATATTTGAATTGGTTCGTTATATCTGTGTATCTGACGAATATCTTCAATAACTGATAGTTGTTTGGTCCATTCAACGAATTAACTACTTGTTGTTATAAGTTCTTCTGCAGTTCGTATCGTGTGGTACAACTTAATGAGGCATGTACCATGAGGTGGCGCTGTTTGAGTCACAGAAAACTACCGACCTACTCATACCTTGTTTGTAGTGACAGAATCACAAAAACGTAAAGTCAGTTAATGAAAAAACAAAGGTTCTTCAACGCTGCTAAAACAGAGCGTTAATTTAATAATCAATATGTCATCAGCAAATGAGTTGTCAATATTGACGATAACCGCGACGGCCTGCAAGTGCTTCTTACGAGATTATGTCCCTGTTTTCCACAAAACCACCACAACGAAAAGTCTTGTTATGCATGAAATCTGCTTGAGTATTACGCTAAACATCACTTAATTAATAAAGCGCGGTTCACGGACTTATTTTATGTCTTTACTGTAAAACAAACATGCACTCAATCAAGTGAAAGATTGAAACGCGGAAAAGGCGTCTTTGATGATTGATTAAATCAGACAGTTCTACTTTTTTCCAATTTCAGAGACGCCACTTTATTCCAGGAAATAGCCTTTGATATCGACCAGTAGCCCGGATTAAACAGAATGAACCTGACGAGAACAGGGCAAAAAATGTAGCATTGAAGTATAACTCTAGAGACTGCATCTTTTGTAATTTGTCTAGTGGAGCAATTACAGAAGTCTGTGGGTAAATAGGCACCAACTTAAACACACTGTACCGGAATAATTTTTTCAATAAGACTAAGTTTATAATTCATCATCAAACACAGGGACCGAACTTACATAGTAAACGTTATTAATACGTTAGTTATGTCAGAAGCCAACTTCTTTGAAACCTCAATCAGCGTATTAAAACATACAATGTTTTTTCTGTCTTGCTGACCTATCTCTTATTAACACTTCCAACTCGCCAGGCAGTAATGCCCCACCCCGTTGGTCTCCAGTTGTCGTTACATAAAACTGTGTGCAAGAATTTATTGGGTGTACAATTTTAAACATGCATTTCCATTCGCCAGTTAACAGATACTATAGATGCGAGAAACAATGGTAGGCCTAGTCATGTCATAAGGTTTCAGTTAGTCTGGCTTTGCCACTGGGACTATTCCTTGGTAACTACCAGTGCACTAAGCTAAGGGATTGTAAACATGCCGTTTTCACATTTAAACATGCCGTTTTCACATAAGAATATTACGCGTACCTAGCTCAAAGGCCTTTAGAATAAGGGCTTTGTTCATTTCCCCCTTGAGTCCAACTGCGGGGTAAAAGAAGTTGCTTCTTACGCGGTATGGGTTCGAAAAAAGTCATGTCACAGAATACTCGAATGACAATATATTGTTAAGTGGGTTGTGGCGAATACTAATTCAACAATATTATTTGTAATAAGGGTGCACAAACGCTTTAGCATGACACGTCCAACTTGCAATAACTTGAGGAAATTAGTGCGGACAAGATCACAAAAGCTCGGGATATCGCTTCTCGAAATTAGAGTGTAGGGGAGACTGGGGACCCATGGTCCACTTTTCACATATTTGGGCAAAGACAGTCTAGTTTAAGCAGATACACTCTAAAAATGTACATAGGTATTGAGCTACTGTAGATGCTTATTTCAAAAACTGATTTGTAGTTCTTTTTCCAAAAGTGCCGTCTTGGGGTCCATTTGCTCAAAAGCTGGGCCCATGGGTCCCCAAGATAAGGGACCAATAAGCCACATATTGGGGTCCAAAGGACCATAAGCTATACAACCAAGGAAAAAGTACAAACACACGTAAATTACTACAAAACGTTTTAAGGCATCATCAGACAACTTCCAAAATAGATTAACTTGGGTTTGAAAACGGCATATGGACGTGTTAACGAAAACACCTTCCATGCCATGTTTCGCCTGTAACTTGAAATTTTGTTTTTACAGTACATGTAAGTATGCTGAAATTGCAGTACTTAAGAATGGCAACTTAAATCTAAGGATACGGTTATATATATATATTTGCTGTTGTCCTACTACTCAAGAATATATCCATCAAAATTCATATTGAATTGAATTATCCCCTTTCAGCGCTTGATGGTTTGGGTAACTGGTAGAGCTCCTAGAACTGACTCAACTGAAGTTATTTCTTCCTGAATGGGTTCAACAAAGACACAGGAGACAGTATGTCTTGCTGAGGGTCGCAGAAATTGGATTTCATAGTCGCCATCCCTATCTTTTGGCTGTTTTACAATGCCAATACAATTAACAACGCTGCTTTTTCTGGCATAGGCCTACTCAACAAGAACATAATCACCAAGATCTGTTTTTGTTCTTTCTGGCTGGTCATTCTGAAAGCTATATTCTAAAAAGTATCAGAAATGAGTTGTTTGTAAACTCGTTAATAGTATTCGATAACAGTAACTATTTCACATTGACAGGTAATGGGGTTGGTCAGTGGCTACAAAGGGAGATAAATATGTGACTCATATACCAGGAAGTGTTATATATGTCATTTGACTAACAAAACCATCATATGATTATTCGCATAAATTGTAATGTTATTCAATGATATATGTGGCACTGTCAGTTATATGAGTGACACATATATCTCCCTTTTTAACCAATGGCCAACCCCATTGGGGTCCAATGGGCCACTGGCCCAATGGTCCCCCCAAAAATGGCCCATCGGTCCCCAACAACAGCTTGACAACATTAAGCCCCTTGTACAGAAGAATCAAAAAGACAATCAATTTACGCTATGTTTGGATGTCAAGAGGTAATACTAAGAAACACAAATGCAGACCTAGCACCTCTGTAGGACCTATTAGACCAATTGTATTAAACATTTACAGAAAGAGGTCATAATTACTAAACACTGCCAAAAACTTGCATACAGTTCCAGCTCCACTGTACACAATTAAATCAAACTCCAAACAATATGGCGGAAAGTGGCAAGGGTGACAGGTCTGGTCAAGACATATTGAGGGCGCTCTCTCCATACGTTTGAAATATACATGGGTGGCCCGTAGGTCCCCTTGGCTCATCGGTCCCCAGTCTCCCCTACAATATATTTATACAGACTGATTTTATTCCTGTTTGGTTTTCTCTTATTTTTAGGGACTTTGGTATAGATAAGTTGACCGTGTATCTGCGTAATGTATAAGAGTGTGGCGTCGTGTCTGTTGATGACCATGCCGTAACGGGCAGTCCAAGTAGTTAACTAATTTACTTGGATTTTTGATAAAATCCACTGTCAGGAACAATGGAAACCAACGTTTGTTCATGTCAAATTATTTATAAAATTTCCACTCACTTTAACATATTATAGGCCTACGTTAACGCTATCCCTGTGTTTGAGTAGAAATTCTATGTTCAGACCACCTGCTGGATGAAGGATGAGATGTCTGTATCGGGTCGGATGTTGCTGCGGAGTTTTACCGGCGAGCCAATCTCACATCCGGTTCTATCCATAAAATTGAAAGACGAACTGATTGGTTGTAAATTGTATTCCAAGCGCACCACTTAGTTTAAGAAAATATGCTGAATGAACTAAATGAATAACACTCGTACTGGTGTTATTACTAAAGTTTCATAAAACAATTACAACAATTACGGACATAAATCCGAATTACCAAATTCGTTACTGTGTTACCATTTGTTATCTTTTCCAGCGTTTCAAAGGTTCCATTTGGAGGCGTTCTTTTGAATTTAATAATTTAGAACCATAAAATCTAATTCAAGATTTCGAGACAGAACCAATTGTCAACGATAACGTCCAATTGTGGGGATAATGCAATGTCTATCTAGTGTATCGATACTCACATGTTTCTTTAACGGTTTTATCTTAGACGTGGTAGGTTCAGGTGTACTAAGTAGTAATGATTGTTACATTTTTATGGATTTTAGTTTGTTGTTTCGTTTGATTTGGGGGTTTTGTGTCCTTCTCAAGGGTATTTCACTAATATGACGACATATTGGCCACTTATAACTGTGCATTACCTAAATAAAGTGGACAACCTGGAGGATCTCTAGTAAAAACCACTGCCATGATTGTCAGGGCCACTCATTTACCTAAAGTCGACAGGCGGACTCCAGCCTGTGCGCGGTACTTGGAAGTAGCAACAGGAGGCCGACACGTTCAACGACTTTCCTTTCGTTTTTCATTCTTATATCATATATCATGTAAGTAAACAACTTTAACGAAGGTGGACTGATATTGCTCATAATTGATACTGGTAAATTTGAAATAACTTTAAATCGATGTAAACATACTTCAAAATAAGACAATTCAAATTGGGAGATTTCAAAATCGCCACTTTCCTACCTGTAGGCCTATGTATGTTCATATTCTAGTTTTAATCGACGGCTGGCCAAACACCCTGCTTTTCTGCAGATTCTGCATATATATACAGATCTAGAAGCCAAGGGAGCGGGAAATGGATACCCGGGACATGGAATCGAAAGCTTACACCAACAAGCAAATTTCTGAATCTGCATAAATATTGAGCCCAACATTGTTAAAATCATTTTGACATTTCTGCTGGGTGAATTGGATTGATTGATTGATAAGCGTTTTATGACACATTCAGCGGTAATTCAGCTACGGTGTGTTGTGAACATATTTTCAATTTATTGATGTATCTGTATTCTATATTTAAAGATAGTTAAACATCAAAAATAGAAAAATATTGAACGGAATAGGACATACATACCTGTTAAAATGTGTTTAAGGTTTCATTTTGGTTCTAAAAATTGTAAATAATACATTTTTAGTTCGATGACTGTGGCCTATACGACATCGTGTTAAAACCAGAATAAAGTCCGAAAATAAACTCTCCGAAATATCCCTTGCAGATGGGTGAAATTCCTTAATACTAATCTCGAAAGGATCAAGTGCATTAATGTGATGTCATATAAGCCACGGTCACCTTACGAAACTTAGATCCTGTAAAATTAGCAATTTGTGACTGCACACATGACATCAAACTCAATTAGGTTAACTATGTACTTTGTCAAATGTGAAGAAATAACGTTTCCAAAGCGACGTATGACGTTATTGGATGATCAATTAGTTGGAAGTTTGTATTTTTGTGGAGGGGCATTAGGTATGAAACCTTAATTTAGTAAACTATGTTACCTCAGTGAGTACAAATCTAACCTTAGAAATCAGTTTAATTCTACAGCCCTAAGACCTTTCCAATACACAATTTTCTGTTGGGTGTTTTACAGTAAATATATATCCATGCAGTCAAAACTGTCGGTCCACTATAACGACACAAATGGTTTATATGGATGCTGATACAGCTAAAAGTGACAAATAAATGGTTTTATTGATCAGGGAAATTGGCTAGTTATACTACTGGATTTGTTTTATCAACAATGACCCTCAAGAGGCCTGGTAAATTCTGGATAGAGACAAGGATGATAAATGACTGCTCTCCTGAGATACATCCGGGGTGTTTTCCCTTAGTGTATCCATTGGCCATATAAGCTAAACTTTGTTACCCAGAAGCTCATTTTGTAGGATTAACCGACACAGAAACTAAACACATATACATGTATCTGCGGACGATGCCTTGGTTGCTCAATATACAGCAGGTGTATTCCGTCCACGAAGAAAGAACTGTTGGCTCTCTGGCTACGGGTAGTTTGTTTGCAGAGTAGCAATGCTGTCTTTATTTAGCACTGGAGGAAGATTAATTGAACAACTTTATCAAAACACTTCAGATTTTTTGTTTGAGCTAGTGTCAATTATTGTTGGAACACACCGCCGTCATAAAAGTGAAATACCCTGAATCACGATGTAAACACTTATCAACCAACCAATCAATCAATCAATCAATCAATCAATCAATCAATCAATCAATCAATCAAACAAGTCATTACCTTAGTATGTTTCTGTTTTCCATATACGAGTACAGTGTATAATACAGGCATGCAGGATATATTTGTTTCATATCTGCTATATAACTTTCCCATGCTTTGATTGGTCACTTTCTGTTCATTGATACAATTCAACCAATAAAACGCTACAATTTTACATGAACTAGATTTTTTTTCGCAACTTGCAAATGTCGTCTGCAAAATTTCAAACAACCATGGTTGACCTTCACCTTGGCGATCCCGTCACATACCAGATATAATAATAAAGTTAAAACATCATCGACATATATAGTCAAATCCCAAAACTCGTGATGAAGTACATAAAAAACTGATTTTGGTTTTGACATTCTCGCCAGTTTCGTAGCTTTGACCAGACAC
>JAQQZZ010132725.1:0-11430 GCA_030265115.1 Mopalia vespertina | reverse complement strand
ATGCTTGTGATGTCTTTGTATTACGTCTGGTCATGCTTGTGATGTCTTTGTATTACGTCTGGTCATGCTTGTGATGTCTTTGTATTACGTCTGGTCATGCTTGTGATGTTTTTGTATTACGTCTGGTCATTGTCTGTATCTTGACTGTGTGTGTCACCAGTGGTGTCGAGGTGGTTTCTTGCACCTATAATTGGGCTGGCACGCCGTTATACGAGTTAAAAAACATGAGTACAATGTTAAACCCCAATTAAACAAACAAACTCTGTTCACATATATTTTGAATGGATTAGTCTTGTTACATTGAGAGTGTGCAGCTTGGTTAAAGTTTGATATATTAATCAAACTATTTTTGTAAGATGATGTCTTTTATTATCAGTGAGAACAAATGTCTTATATCAGGAGAATTATTCCTTAATTCTGATTGTGAGCTGTGTGCTGAAATATTTGAACAAACTAGCTCACCAGTTGTCTTTGGTCAGCACACTGACGTGCTAATAAATATCAAACTTTCTGATCATTCTGTACTTGCACACATTTCTAATAATGCTGGAGTCACTTGGCCTGGTGAATGAGACCAAGGTGACACATCTACATGAGAATAAAAGTACCAGACATTAAATAGCAGCCTTTAACATTGTTTACATTTTACACACAATACAACTGACAATTCCTCGGATGTTGTATGTGTCATTTATATTTTAGATCTGGAAACCTGATTGGGTCATTCAGATAACCTGTGTTATGGTACATTGTATATTAAGTGACATACACTCTACAGTACATGTGACTTGTTTGTGTTAGACAGTTTATCCTGACTTATCAGTTTTGAATGGCCTTCAACTTGTGTTTCTTGTGTCCTTGACTCTACTATATCTTATCAACAACCCTAATCTCAGAAGATTTTGGCATGGGAATGTAGTGTCCTGTGCGTGTAGTGATTTTACTTATACAGCAAATGTCCAGTAAATTATTGTAAGCTTATTCAGACTAAATGTAGTTTTCTTTAATATTTTCTCAAATGATTTCCTATATTATCAGCAGTTAGTTTATTTCCGGATTTTTTCATTTTCAACAAGGACGTATTTTATTAGTGTATAATATAAATGCAGAATGAGGCTGTATACATGTTTGTACTATGTCTATCTGACATGAAAAACATCTGATGAGCCAGTTGTATTATATATGTCAGTTATGCCCTCATGTTTGTCCAATGGCTCTCGACACATGTGGTTCATAGCTGGATTTGTTGTCCTAACCAATGAGTCACCTTTAACCCTACATCTCTTTGGCACCTTGGTGAACTTTTAAAGCTTGCTTTTTTGTGACATGTATACTTTTTGTGTCGTTTATCCCAAAGTAATAAAAAAATACTGAGTAGATGTCATATGTAATAACATGAATGTATGAACTTAATATCACCAGCTGTTATGTCAAAACCATTCTTTAAAAAAAAACACTATCATTTGCTCAATTTTTTGCTCAATGACTCTGACAAAATGTAATTGTGTTGTTATTGCTGTTTTTTGTTTTGTTTTTGTAAGGTATTATTCCATGTACATGTAGTTATAAATTGATTGATATAATTGCCTCCGCTAGAAATTAGTGCATTGGAAATGGGGTGACTGAATGTTATTACTGGCAATAAAGCAGAGTAAAGATAAGTCATCATTGACGCAATGTTTTATTTTAATGATGAAACCATATAAATCAAGGGCTAATTGGACATGAAAAAGTGAGGGTTTTGTTTTGTTGCCAATAGTGCTTCCAATTTTATGGTGAAGTGAGAACGTCAAGCCCTTTGAATGTGCTCTAAACAAAAGCTCATCTATTGTACACATACCTTTGATCGTCTGGTGTGGAGGGTTGGGAGGGAGCTTCCTGTTGCTCTGGGAACTAAGGGGCAAGATGAAGCCGATCTATTTGTGATGTCTTTGTCCTGTAATTGTCCTGTCTTGTCTTTGTTAGTTGCCAGTGGTGTCAAGGGTGGTTAACTCAATCCCATTGGGCTGGCACGCCCCATCATATGACTGACATAAGTATGGTGTTATACGAGCAGTGTGTTCATATTTCAGTATTTTGGTCATATTTAAGATAAAAAATTGCATGTCACAACAAGTACAAGGCTAGCAGAAATGTTTGATGTTTGCTGTGGTTTTTTAGAAAAGGTTATAGTTTCAAAACTGAATACTTGATTTGTGTTAAGTCACACCTTTTTGCTACTTGAATAGTTTAAGATTGGTATGTTTGGTGTTGTCTTGCTGTTGTCTGACTGTTTATATGATTCCTGACAGCTCACACTCCCGTCCATATTCTCACAGACACAGCATGTCTGGGGTGTCCATGGATTACCGTGTGAACAGACGACCGTCTTACCCTAAAGACTTCAGCGTGGCCACACCAGAGGAGTTTGTCAAGAGATTTGGAGGAAACCGAGTCATTAATAAGGTTTGTTTAATAGTTTCCATTATTTTATCTTCATGATTTGAGCCTTCTGGACAAGGATAGCATGTTCTAGGTGGCCATGGCTTTATAAGTAGTCCAGGGTTCGAGTCCGTCTGTCTACTATCATGTATATGAGTGAGTCACATGATGTGGCTCCAGAAATCACGGGGGTGGTTTTTATGAGGTTTCTTCCTGGTTTTCCATCGATTTAAGCAAGGAACAGTGTGAAATGGACAATCTGTCATAACATAAGTGAAATACCCGTGAGTACAATGTTTAACACCAATCTAACAACCAATCAAATCTAAGTGCGGTCATGTTAACTTGACACTGGAGGAACTGTATTTTTATAACATATCAAATTACTTAAGATATTATGTTGCATTAGTGCTGCTGTTTATGACTGTACTACAAGTTAAATTCATTTACCATTGAGCACAACATTAAATACTTATCAATCATGAAGGCCTTGAAATGAGTTTCCTGTACCCCCATTCTCTGAAGGGAAGGTGGCCACATGGATCTGACCGATTGTGGGGTCTTTGTCTCTTGTGATCGTGTTTTGTCTTTTTTTTGTTGCCAGCCATCGACAATGAGGGTGATTTCCTTCACCTCTTAATTCTGGCATGGCACAACTGCATAGGACTCAATCATGATATGGTTTTCTTCACCCATTGTGCTGCCCGCGTCCGTGGCTTAGTGGTAGCGTGTGCGCTTACTAATCTTACTTCGATTTACTGTTCATGGGATCGAGTCCATCTGTTGACCATCATGTATATGAGTGAGTCACACGATGTGGCTCTGGCAATCGCAAGGGTGGTTTTTAGGAGTTTTCCTCTTAGTTTTCCCCCGTAATTAGGCAAGGAGCAGTTTGAAGTGGACAATCTGTCGTCTTATAAGTGAAATACCATTGAGTACGACTTAAAACCCCAATCAAACAAAAACAAATCACCCATTATGCTGGCATATGAGTGAAATAACCTGAAGTAGGTACGTTTTACACCAA
The DNA here is from genome assembly GCA_030265115.1 of Mopalia vespertina. Lineage (NCBI taxonomy): Eukaryota > Metazoa > Mollusca > Polyplacophora > Chitonida > Mopaliidae > Mopalia > Mopalia vespertina. Next base: position 7,982 of record JAQQZZ010132725.1, on the reverse strand, counting down.
TCCAGCAAATCAAGTAGTATTTGATTTTTTTCTCTGTGGTAACCCAAATTAATTTGCTGTTAAAGAGAGTAAGTTGCTTAACTTTCTGTCCAAGCTATTTGTGAGATTCGATGAAGAGGTTGATGGATGCTGAAACAACATGCATAGTACCTGCTTATAGCCTTGTATCGTAGATTAAAAAATAATTATTAACCATTTTAAGGGGAGAACAATTCAATATTTTAGCAACTGTATATTTCTGTGTTTGGTTTATATTTTCTGTAAAAGCTAAGTTGTAAATGACTTAAACAAGTGTAATACCCTGCTGCGGTTAGTTTTATTTTGTAATTTAATATAAATAACGATGTCCTCAGATATAGAGCTGGTATGGCTCTTCATTTTGCAACAATACGATTTAATAATTGAAGAATAATGCTTTACACTAACCCTGATTTATTTGAAAATATTTTTTTCAGGTGTTAATTGCCAATAATGGAATAGCAGCTGTAAAATGTATGAGGTCAATAAGACGATGGTCATATGAGATGTTCAGAAATGAGAGAGCTATACGCTTTGTTGTCATGGTAACACCGGAAGATCTCAAAGCTAATGCAGGTAACTTGTTCATAAAATTAGTTTTATTGATGTAACTTGAGATTAAGTGATGTAACTTTATTTGTTTATTTTTCATGTGGAAGAGCTCACCAGTAAGTATCGTAATAAATTAGGAAGTGGATATTGCAGTTGAAAGTGAATAGAAGATTTTACACAGTAAAGTCTGAATACTGTAAATATTGCCATATGGGTAATATGGGTAATTGCCTCCCTGGTGCACGAAAACAATATCATGGTATTGAATCACAACTTTTATCTGAGACCATAAATAAGATGACCTCAGAACAAAATGTTATTATTATATTCTATTATAATAAAAAAAAATCTAAGGTAAAAACAGGGGCTTAGCCAAAAATCAAAAGTATGGTGTCCAAAATGGACATTTTGCTTCAGTTTTTAAGCAACTGGGTGTCCATTTTTTACAGTTTCTCTATCTCCTGCATGTTGAAGTTTCTAAAAACCGGTTATCTAAATGAGGCAATATTTCAATTCAGGGTGTCCAAAGGACGGGTGGACATCCCTCTGCCTAAGCCCTTGAGTCAAAACAATTTAAAGTTCACAAATTATGAAAATATAAGTGTTGTTCAATGGCGGTTAAATATCATAATGAAGTAAATGCTGAAATTTCACCTACTTGCAAAAATACTACCTTTATACATTTACCATGCACATTATCTGCAAAATAACAGATCAGCTTCGCCTTCCAATATTTGGTTGCTCAGAGTAAGCAATAAGTTACACCAATGAACCGCTATCAGGATCATGTTTTTGTTACCTTGGTTACAGCATACATGGGAAATCTATGGATTTTTATCAGTTGATTGATAGAATTGGATTTTGGGTTAATCTATTTTATGGACATACAAAACACATTTTAATGCTGCTTTTTGTTCTTTGTAGAACAAAATTAACGTAAATGTATAATTTTTTTTACATGGTTTCCAGAGTATATCCGTATGGCTGACCACTATGCTTCAGTACCTGGAGGGGCTAACAACAACAACTATGCTAATGTAGACCTCATCCTGGACATAGCTAAAAGGGCTCAAGTACAGGTACAGTAACAACATTAAATATTTCACTGGAGTGAAGTGAATCAACATGTTAAAAAATCCTACAGCATTGTAAACATTTAATCAGATACTCATAATACAGATAGGATAAAATATGCAAAATTTCAAAATCGTTAGCCTACAACACATGATGATGTGACCTAAAAGACACAGCAACACATTCATTTTTGGTAACTGGTTCTATCCGTTGCATATAGATCCATGTCTCTTAATTTTTATATTCTACACTGCCATGGTGAACAATATGTTAGAGGAGTATGTTTAAATACGTGTTTAAGGCCTGCAACAGTCGTTTAGTGGTTATTGTGTCTGCCTACTAATCTTGCATTGATGGACTGTCTACATGTTTAAGTCCGCATGTAGACCATCAAGTACATGAGTCACACAGTGTGGCTCCGGCAAATGCGGGGGTGTTTTTATGAGGTTTCCTCCTGGTTTTCTATCGTATTTAAGCAAGGAACAGGGTAACCTGGACAATCTGTCATCATATAAATGAAATACCTTGGATATCAACAATGAATATAGTTTGCTTACTATTTATATTACATGTGACGTGTGGTTATTCGATGATTACATTGAGATTAAACTATAATTACAGGCTGTGTGGGCAGGTTGGGGACATGCCTCAGAAAACCCCAAACTCCCAGAACTGTTACACAAGAATGGTATAGTTTTCATTGGTAAGTACATTCTAAAATATGGATTGTTTCAAGAATCATGTACCAAAATCCTGCATTATTCATTCAATGATAGAAATTCAATTTCAAAATTCTTCAATTGCCTTCTAATTTTGTTTAAAATGGAGATCTAAATTAAAAAGAATATGGTTTGTTTGAGACTTTTAAAACAATATAATATTGCATTACAGTTTTGTTTGTAATTTGTCATGTTGTACAGGCCCTCCCGAGGATGCTATGTGGTCTCTTGGTGATAAGATAGCCTCCTCTATCGTAGCACAGAGCGCAGGAGTACCTACATTACCATGGACTGGCTTAGGTAACTTAATTAAAAGACTGTGGTCAGCTTAACTGGCTTTTTAAATGCATTTTAAGAGTGAACAAGACTTGTCTCATTCTTTGAGTTAAGTTTATATATAAATTGGTCATCTTAGTGTATGGCGCTAAAATGTTGCTCTATAATGAATATAGAAGTTGAAATCAATAGAATTGTGTTATGTTTCTGCTACACCTTCTAAATGTCACTAGCCCTCTGGCAAAAGACGTATAGTTTGAAGAGTAGCACTGCTGTCTTTACTTAGCAACTGGAGGAAAATTAACTTTCCAACATTATATAATATAAAACGTTTCACATCTTGGTTGTGCCTGTGTCAAGTATTGTAGGAATACATGTACCTCCATCAAATAAGTGAAATACCCTTAAGCACGGCGTAAAACACCAATCGATCAAACAATCTAAATGCCACTAAAACGAAGTCCTCTTAGTACAGATTAACACTATGTGTATCTTGTGAGTACTTCTACAGAAGACATCTTGGTGCAAGGAGTAATATTACGGAAGCCCTCTAAATGATGGAGGAATTGGGTGGAGTAGAGTGCCATTTTTGTTGTTTATCTCCTAGTTTTCTAATTTTTTTACTTAACAATTATTGAGAGTTTTTGCTAAGAGGTTTCTTTTAATTTTCCTTAACCTTTACTTGTCCCTTTATAAACTTTTTAGAAATCTGCCCAGTGTTTCTGAAAATGTTATGTCACTTAGTTGATTCCATTTACAGGTTTGACCTTGAAATGGACGGACAATGACAAGGAGTTGCACCGACCCCTTACTGTACCACAAGATGTCTACCGTAAAGGGTGTGTTCTTAATGCAGACCATGGGTTAACAAGTGCTAAGAAAATAGGTTTCCCAGTAATGGTCAAGGCTTCTGAAGGTGGCGGTGGAAAGGGAATCCGTAAAGTCGACTCCGAAGGGGACTTCAGTAGCCTCTTTAGACAGGTACAGCTTTATAATACACTAAATCATTACTGTCTTATAAGTAGATGGTTAACATTGCTGTGTTAGACATATTGTATTTTGTGTAATAAAATGTTTGTTTTATCTGCAGGTACAAGCAGAAGTTCCTGGCTCTCCTATATTTGTAATGCAGTTAGCTACCCATGCTAGACATCTTGAAGTACAACTGTTAGCAGACACTTATGGGAACGCCATATCCGTGTTTGGAAGGGATTGTTCTGTACAGAGACGACATCAAAAGATTATAGAAGAGGCACCTGCTTCCATTGCGGAGAGGAATGTACTTGAAAAAATGGAAAAGGTATTAATAAGGAAGAATTATGAAACAGTTTTATAAGTAACTAAAGCTGTTGCTGGCTGCCATATATATGTAGTACTTTACTCACTTTTTGTTTCTTTAGATATAATGGTGAGTAAAACCTCGAACAAGCCACCAATATTCACACTATTAAGTATACATGTATGTATGTTGCCACCTCTTGAATGGCTTTTCTTTCTTTTTGAAAAGGATTTTATTCCACAGCAAGCCACCAAATCTTTGTTTAGATGTAATAACAAAAATTAATCCTCAAAAGCTGCCGAATAGACATTATCTATGGCTGTCAAGCCTTTTGTAATCCAGTTTTACTTTAAATACTTGCACAAGGTTTGTTTGTTAGTTCATTTAAATTGTGTTGTTTTATGAAACAGGCTGCCGTAAAGCTGGCTAAGATGGTAGGTTATGTGAGTGCTGGCACTGTAGAATACCTGTATAACACAGATGATGAGACATATCACTTTCTAGAGCTGAATCCACGTCTTCAGGTAGAACATCCCTGTACTGAGATGGTGGCTGATGTCAATTTACCTGCTGCTCAACTTCAGGTATGCCCTATGTACTTATTAAGTTATTAACGCACTCTATCTATAGACAGCACTGAAAGAACAAATCTATGGACTGAAAGAACATATCTGCATTGAAAGAACTGAATTTGGCAGTAAAAGAACAAAACTCTGCACCGAAAGAACAAACCAATGTACTAAAATAACATATTTCTGCACTTAAAGAACATATTTGCTCACTGTAGGAACAAAATTCAGTATTAATTTGAAAGAACAAAACTCAGCACTGGAGCAAAATTCAGCACTGGAAGAGCAAAATTCAGCGCCGAAAGAACAAAATTCAGCACTCAAACAGCAAAACTCTGCACTGAAAGAACAAAACATTTGAGATTAATATCTTAATATGTCTAGGATGCCTATCATAGGCCCTTTTAACTAGATTTATAAATAATGACAATGCAGACAATAGCAGTACTTTTAATGATTCACATCATTTGCTGTGAAAATCTTTAAAAATGGGATATAACATTGGAAAATAACATGATTTAGACCAAACTCTCTTTGACTGGCCAGATTCATTGTTCTGTCCTGGAATGGATATCCCTTTAAATTAATTAAAACCCTAATACACTAAAGATTCTACTAAAAGTTTATATTCATGTCTTCAGATTGCAATGGGTTTACCTCTGTACCGAATTAAAGACATCCGCCAGCTGTATGGTGAGGACCCATTTGGGGAGACACCCATTGACTTTGAGAAAACCACTGCTAAACCAGAGCCTAAAGGTCATGTGATTGCAGCCAGGATAACCAGTGAAAACCCTGACGAGGTAATTGAACTGTAACTGTTTTTTTTAAAAGAATGTTGCTGAAATGTTGTCAGTGTTTGAAATAGGGCCTAAGGTAACATATTTTGATCGTTTATTTTAAGTTAAGCTGTAAATTGGATCTGGTAATGTTATTTAACATAGAGAAATAACAAGATGATGATCTTGAAATTTGATTTTGATCAATAATCACACATCAGGGGTCATAATGTAATTATGTTTTTCTCAATGATTTTATCAATATGAGAAACTCCATAAAGATTTTGCCCTCTGGCCAAGGGCAGTTTGTTTGAAGATTGGCAATGTTGTCTTTACTTAGCACTGGAGGAAAATTAACTTTCCAACATTATTGAAATGCTTCACATCTTAGTTGAATTAGTGTCAATTATTGTTGAAATACACCGCCGTCATATAAGTGAAATACCTTGAAGTACGGCGCAAAACACCAATCAATCAATTAATCAATTAACCATAAAGATTGTTCCAGCTAATGTTTTTTCTCTGTTTATTTGACAGGGCTTTAAGCCGAGTTCTGGTACTGTTCAGGAGTTGAATTTCCGTAGTAACCGCAATGTTTGGGGTTACTTCAGTGTGAGTGCCTCAGGAGGCTTACACGAATATGCTGATTCTCAGTTTGGTCATTGTTTTTCCTGGGGAGAGGACCGAGAGGAGGCCAGAGAGTAAGAGAGGTTTTTTTCTTCTTTTCTTCCAGTTAGGCTAATTTGCTTGTGAGAATAAAAATCTTTATACATTATTAAATTGTATTTATCTGTTTTGATGAATTTGGAATCCATATCCACGTGTCAAGATGAATGAAAACAGGCGATACAAACCAGCTAATTTTATACCTCATGTCAAATTGTTTTGTTCCGGTCAGTCAAATATTGTATGGTGGAGAATGGAACATTGACAATTATTCTTCTGCCTGTCAGAGTTATCTCCTCTTCACGTTAAAACACTCTCCAATAACTACCCTGTCACCTGAGAGTGTTCTCTTGTAAAGCAGAGGCCGGCTGCGTTTCGTACATGTAGAGGGTTACAATGTCAGTGTATTTCACAATGTTAACCACTGATTTAATTGTCTCAAACGCTAAATAAACCTCAATTGTTTTGAGCACAAAATTTATGATGCTATATTCCTAAACATACAGTATTTCTATATTGTTCAATGAATGCACACTTAACAATTGTTCATTATGCGTGGGAAACACTTTCCAGAAGAAACGAGGCAAATTTTAAAATTTAAACTACATGTGATATTATGATGTGATGTCCTTCATATTAAACTGAAGTATGTAGATACAATATGGATCATCTGCTTTTAAAAGTAACTTTATCACACTGCAAACTTGATTTGTCCAGGAACATGGTAGTGGCTTTAAAGGAGCTGTCTATAAGGGGAGATTTCCGTACCACGGATGAGTATTTAATCAAACTGCTGGAAACTGAAAAGTTCCAGATGAATCGAATTGACACTGGATGGTTGGATAAACTGATTTCAGAGAAAGTACAGGTAATGTTAACCAACAAAATGTATAAGATTCTTTTTTTTTGGGGGGGGGTCGTTTTTATCGAAATGTAAATCTCCAGTCAAATATCTGAAAGACAAATTGGATATACATGTATCTGTGGTTAAGTTTCTGTGATTTTCTCATATTCATGCTTACTTCAATAAATTAATTCGTCTATTTTGGCATTATATGTTCTCATATCACCCAAATAGGCCACAATGCAAAATGTTATTTGCACATGTATGGCATCAAAATATGCTCAATTATGAGTTTTCTTTATACATGACAGTGACGTCAATTTGAAAAAGTGTATCTAGATTTCTGTTTGGGGTAGTTTGTAAAACAAATCCATTACAGATATGCACATGATATTTTTCAGGCTGAGAAGCCAGACACAATGTTGGCTGTTGTGTGCGGAGCCCTCCATGTGGCTGACCAGTTCATCAGAGAACGCTTCCATAACTTCCAGACGTCTTTAGAAAGGTAGGTCCTCATTACCTTTCCTGTGAATTACAGGTCACATATTTGTACTTCAAAAACAATTTCTGTTGGCTTTTATCAGATTTCATTCCAGTTGCTGCATTTCTTGTATTACCAGGCGTGTGGTTGGGTGGAAGCTTCCTGTTGCCCTGGTGGTCTCAGAGCTAAGGGGCAACATGTAGCTGATTTTTGCTTCTTGTGATTGTCCTGTTTCATCTTTCTTTGTTGCCAGTGGCGTCAGAGTGGTTTCTTTCACCCATTTGGTTGGCATGCTGTCATTACAGTGAAATAACCTTAAGTATGGCTTTATACATTGTACTTAGCTTTCCAGTATTATTTATGTACTTACAAAATTCTACGCCACATTATTTCCACAAGAAATTGAACACTTTCAGGCCACAGCCAGACATGTAAACATGTTTACTCGCCATAACAAGCACAAATTATCCCATACAAAAAAATGTCCTAGGCAGACTCAAATGAACAGTAAAAACCCAGTTCTATCAGTTACAATTAGACCCTAATCAAACAACACATTTTTTGGAATTCTTAAGTTTTTTATTTTATTAAATGCTCTTCACATTTTCAGGTCCTCTGGCTTGTTGGAAGACTAGCAATACTGTCTAAACATAGCACTGGAGGAAAATTAACTTTCCAACATTATGGAAACGCTTCACATCTTGGTTGTGCTAGTGTCAATTATT
>JAQQZZ010132714.1:0-11597 GCA_030265115.1 Mopalia vespertina | reverse complement strand
CCCCCCCCCCCCCCCCCCCAAGACACATCAATGTAAAGAACTTACGTAAAATTTCTTATAAACTCTCATTTCATCTGGGACAAAGTTCAGGCATTTGCTTGTTTCATTGGGGATTATGTCGTATTCAAGAATATTAGATTTATGTGAATCCAGGAGGGCCAGTTTTTAATGTGCCTTCCTTAGATATGGTGGAAAATCAAGAGGAAACCCTGTAAAAACCACTTCCCATGATTGCCAGCTCACATCATCAGACTCCATCTTCTATGAGGTAAATTAACAGAGGGACTCCAGCCTGTGATCACTACATGGAAGCACGATCAGTTATCCGACCAGCTAACCACAAAACCATTCTGACGGGCCCGTTAATAAAGAGTTTAGGATAATATTTTGATCCTGTCCACAGAGGTCCTCAACTATAATAGTTTAAAAGTTTAACGGCAACAGATCAGATAGTAAAAAGTAGATTCTATAAAAAGTATCACAGACACACACTGGTCACACCTTTCCATGTGAAAAGTGACGTGTACGATCAATGAGCTTACCTCCCTTTTTCATCGAAGTCTGGCACAACATGGATACCCAGTGGTCCACCATTGTTAGGGAGTATCACTAATATACTGGCTTCCTGTGAGACAACCTGCTCTATGGCCGTGGTATCCTGAGACTGGTCACTCTCACTGCTTCCTGATGTGGCTAGCCCACCTACAGGCTCAGATCTTTCATCAGAATCCTGCAACAACAACATTACAATATTATAAATACACCTTTATATTAGAATAAGTCGTTCTTTGGTCAGGCATTTTCATTGTACATGGACATCCGTTTATTTCCCTCACAGGGACTGCACAATGACTCAAATTAAAAATCACACTTCATGTCACAATCAATGACAACAATACATGGAAACCTGTCAACATCTACAATGCAAGTTATCTTCCTAAAAATGTTTCCTTGCATTTCGCCAGGTAGGTAAGAGACCACAAGGACAAAACAAGACTTCAGCTACCTCATTCCATATCTCCTTCATGCATGTATTTGAGTTTTATCAAAACTGTTGTTATTCAGAACTGACCAGAGCATCATGTGCTCATTTCAAACCTTAAAGGAGATAAAATGACAACACATTCTGATCTCTCAAATTTGATCCAAAATTAAATTATACATTTTGGAGAGAAATCCATCTAGGACATAGTGTTAAAATAAGAAATGATGACAGTTAATTTCCAAACAATGTCTGGAAAGAAACAATACAAAGTAGCTTCATTCGGAACACTTTGATAATCACCAAATTCATCTCCCAGAAACTTAACTTTGCAGTTTATATATTTAAACCGGTTATAAAACAACTTAGGAAGAAAACTTAACATGTTTCAAAATCCACATTCTGAATATACACACCAGACGCATGCTACTTTCTGCTAAGCTTCAATAGAATGTGTTTCGTCCTTTGTAGTCAATCAGACTGCATTGGAATCAAAGATTTCTACGTCACTGATGTAATCTGTGAAATTGTACCCATCACATTAAAGAAGTTATAAAATAGAATTATGATCCACACTGTTGCTAAAGCCCAAAATTAGATAATATTCATTACATTTCTAGAAATGGTCCGTTAAATATTCACAACAAGTCAAACTCTTCCTCTTTTATTTTCCTTATGAACTTTTAAGTCCCCTGTTTTGGTATCTGATTTGGTAGGATAAGATAGTGATAAGATGTGTAAACCAAGTCATTGAAATATCAGTGTTATAAACATCATCTTCTGACAAAGTGCCTCTTCAAGCCACTTACTCTGTACATCTTCTTTGAAATTCAACATGTATGAAGCATCAATGGGAGACGGCTGGTATTGAAACTGTTCTCAAAACAAACCAAAAACTTGAGTCATTTAATCCATAGATCGTGTTCCCTGGAGCATGGTTTTAATACCAGAGACGCCAATCAGCACAGCATTAAACACAGCAGAAAATCTTTCATGAAAATTATATCTCAAGTAGTTTAAGGAAAAGTGGTATGTATTTAGTTTTCAGAATAGTACCACAACACGATAACCTGGAGCAAGGTTATTCAACACCTAGGGAGAAGTCACTGAAATAACATAAGGACGGGTTCCTCAAAGGTATCACAACCTATAGGCAGAGAATCTCTAACCAACGGTACATACGATGTAGAAACAAATGGACTGCAGCTTTTCAAAACAACTCCGCTGAGCTTAAGATAAAATTATATCTTAACATATGTATTCACAATACTCCTTATTCAACCCTCAGCAGATTTGTGGACAAATAAATATGAAGGTATTGTCCACACTTTCAATGAATATCCTTTCAGAAGTTTTTAGCAAAATGCAAAAGTAACTCGTATCTCCCTGGTACCTCCTCTAAGACAGTGATCATATAAGTATAGATACACAGAGGGACCAGGCTGAAGCTCCTAAACAGCCCAGGTTAATTAAGCTGCCAGTCTCTCACACAGCATGCCTGTCCCGGACTCCCAGTAATAATTCTAACAGAATCCCTATTCTCACTGATGTATTTCACACCCTTCAATGCTCCAACTCATCATCCCAGTAAAACAAAACATTTATTTCCCTCTTCCTTCATCTATGATACAGTTTAGTACACAAAACACCGCTTCACATGGCATTTATTGTGGAAATTACAAATGCAAACCTTGTTATCTTCAGTTTGTTTACTTTAGTGTAACATTTCTAAGTAAGAGCCAGAAGTTTTTGATTTCTGTTTATTTGATTGGGGTTTAAGCCAAACTGAAGGTTATTTCACTCACATGGAGGCGTGCCAGCCCAATGGGTGAAGGAAACCACCCCCAACAACACTGGCAACAACATTCTTTATTAAACATATACAGATTTCCCAAATAAATGTTATTCTAATGTTTCACTAGTTAATTTGAAGATTCATTGTAATTTTTTTTTATTTTACGATTTTTTTGGATAAGGAGAGAGTAAAGTCTGACCAGCTTCATTCACATTTCCTTGTTGGCTTTCTAAATATGTTTCTTTGCAAGATTGCTTATCTTTATAAACGTTGTGTTTGTTATAAAAACAGATTTGTTAAGACTGGGGTGCAGGATGTAACTTAGAGGCCCATGGCAGCGCTAGATACAGGTCCAGGCTCCACAGGCTAGGTAAACACTTCTTTTCAAAACATGTAACAGAAGGCAACACCACACTCTTGTAGCATGGTGTTGTTGGTTAGTCAGTCTGTATAAGTCATTCAGGTTTGGCGGTACAATCCTTGGTTTCCACTGAATAGTTCAGCATACTACAAGAGCTGCATAACTCCCAAGAAAAACATATCTCAATATTTCAATGCTTTGTGGAAGGGTGGTGGGGTTGCATCTATTTACTTATTCTTTATAAATTCACTGTTTAATGTACTTGACTAAATTAAAAAAAAATATAAAAATGTTTACCAAAAGAAATAATGTTCCAACCATTTCCATTTTTTTTCATTTTGTCGTTATTCTATTTTATAGATTACATTTCGATTAGTCATCCCTTAAAAAGGAAGGGTATGCCCCATCTACTCCAGGGGTAATTTAGAAATTCACACGAGTTTCTATAGTTAATTTGATTCAGGAAAATGTATGGGCACTCAAAATAGTAGCAGCCCAAATTAATGTCATACATACATGTTCATAATATCTGTGTTAAAGTCAAGCCTAAAGGGGGTAGAGAATTTGGGATAGGAACCCGGGAAAATACTCTTAAACCCCCCTCCCCCTGACATTCCATATTTAACATGCATATAGTAGATATACAGCTGTACCAGAATGTACTATAATACAAGGTACTAGCTTTACTTTACATCACAACATGTAACTGTGAGGTAGAATTTCTGTATATGTAATTTAAAGACGGGGTGATGTGTTATCTACAGAGCTGACTGCCTGGCAGTTTAACCATACATCAGCCATTTAATATACACTAGCTACACTATCATAGTTACATGTTCTCCTCTAACTTACACACTATTCTTAGTTTGTGTTTTTGTTCCTAGATTGTGGCTTTACATGGGGATGATGTATTCTTTCACTGATATGATGATGATATGATGATGATGATATGATGATATGATGATGATATGATGATATGATGATGATATGATGATGATATGATGATGTGTCCACCAAATGAAGCTAAACCTGGATCAGTTACCTGTAGACACCTGGGGCACATTCTATAAAGTGATCTTAGCTTATGTTAAACGCAACTGTCATGGCAACACTATGTCTTCAGCACTCACTGGTCGTCATGGTAATTATGTTTTACGTAAGCTATGATTGCCTTATGAAGCAGGCCCCAGAACCAATTCAGCTCAATGTTGCCTGTTGCTCTGAGAGCATGAGGCCACAGGAAGCTGTCTTCACTCACCATTTTAACTAAATCAAAGAAATTCATTTGTGACTATGAGATGTACAACTTCATTTGAGCGTTAGAGATAAGATAAATTTTTGGTTACATTTAATTTCCATTACTCTTGGCAATAACAGATCACATAAAATCACATCTTCTATTTTATCATCCTTATCTTTTCGCATTAGTTAAACAAAATTAATAAAGAGGTGTTGAATTTCCTTCACAGTGTCAAAAAATTAAGGGATTAAATCTAATTTATTCCAAGATGTAACATATTAGAATGTCTATGTTGTGATGACATGTACTTGATTTAAAACATATGGAAACACGTGATGAAAATCTTCTTAAGACAAAATAATGAACCGATAAACTTAAGATTTTAAACTATGTGCAGCAAACTAAAGATCATCTTAGTAAAACCATGTTGAAATGGTTTAAATGTGAAGTCCAAAATGTTAGGCAAAATGCTGGGTCCACATGAGAGGTATGGGTAAGACGGACTGTTTGTTTGTCCTACACAGGTGCTCCAGTCTGTTATCATGAATAACAGGTCTGAGAGATGGACTCCGATAGAAACACATCCTGATTCCCTTCAAGGGCCCACTGTGGGGGATAGTGGGAAAAGGAAAACATGGCCAGGAAATCAACAGAGAATCATGAAAGGCTCAAAGGAAGGAAGGATGTAGATAAAATATTAGTGATAAAAGGGAGGAAAGGCCAAAGGAAGGAAGATTTGACTGGACAAATGGAGGTGTGGTTCAGGAAGGAAAAGGGGGTAGAATTTTAAAGGAAATGCTATGTATGCTCTCATCCCAAAAGCAGGTTGTGATATTTCACTTATATATTAAGTGCAAATTGTCGGCTTCTTATTTTGTCTGGCTTCAATACTGTGAGAACTAGGGAGGACACCCTGTAAAAGCCTCCCCCTACTCCCCCCCCCCCCCCCCAAATACTGCCAAACCAACTCACTGTCACAGTACTCCCTACGGTCCAGCTGAGGACTCAAACTTAATACAGTCATCAGAGGAGGCTCATTAGGTTGACAATCTAACCTCTGAACCTTGGGTCATTTGTTTTTGTCGGTATAACAAGATTGATATGGTTGAAGGTAGAATGTTCCAGGTAATCATGTTGACTTTACTTAGCACTGGGTACGGATGTAACAATACACGGATGTAACAATACACCGCTGCCACGATATGATAAGTATTTCGAAATTGGCCCCACGATAAGATAGGTACATGTATCATGATACTGTACATTCTTGATTCAGGGTTTGCTGGTATATCGTTACACCTCTAGCACTGAGGTGACATTAAGGTTTCAAGAGAGACAAAACACTTCACATGTTAGGGTTGTGTTATGTGTATATTTACTATTGGACCATAAGTATTTTCCCTTGAGAATGGTTAATAAAGAATCAATCATCCAATCAATCTCTCTCCATACATGTAATAGTCACAAAAAAGCCCACAATTATATAATTGATGCTGTATGGTGTTGTGTCAGTATTATTTCGTTACCAGGTTACATCTGAAGTGAGTTTGGTGGGTGGTTTTCATGAGGTTTTATTTCCCTAACTAAGAGGGCTATAAAAGGCATCATATATCTGCAATACATGTACTTACATGTAAATGATACGTAACACTACATGCATACAACTAAATAAATAGTTTGTCTATAAAAGTAGTAGGCCTATTAGATTGTGTGTTTGGGCGATCCACAGCTACCAGGATCCCCCTGGATCACCGAGTTATACAGCACAAACTTTAGACACAAGGTATATAGTACACAACTTCTAACAATATCTTTTATCAAGAAAAGTTTGAATTTGGATGTCTCTAAGGGGTAACCAACTGCACAATGCATTTGTTTAATTATAATGTTGTAGCCATTAACAGGGACAGGCTAATTAACATAATTGATCTGGGCTGAGCTTAATGAGACATTCTAATTAGCCACATTGAGAGTGCCCTATACTAACTTTAAGTGGGTTTAAAATCATGTATTACACAACCCGTTATGTAAGTCTAACACCAGGCTATTCCATTATCACACCCCTGACAATATCCAAACACTCAGACCTATTTATATAGTATGAGCTTAATGAGCCCCTCAACACCCTGGATTTAAAAGTCAGGAAACCATGTTTACACTATAAGGAATCAGTACAAGATGAGATACTGCAGGGTTTCCTGAAATAACATCTGTTCCCATCATCCTGTCATATCACTGTCCACCAATCAAATACAGATGTAACTTGTCAGAGGGTCAGGAGGGGTGCCCTTCATTATTTTTCAAAACTCTATACAAGATCATGGCCCTTTCGACCTTTGAGTCTAGTCATTCTAATGGAAGGGGCAATAAAAGTTTATCGTGTATTAAATAAATACAACAGTGATAACATGTACATTGCCAAAGAGGTACACTTTGCAAAAAAAAAGAAAATACACAGGTGATTATATTATTACAAAAATTTTGAGTCCTGCAGTTAAAATCTAAAAGCAGTGTTGTGTTACATGGAAAAGCATAAATATTCCTGTTGATACGGGAACATGCCAGACCTGTCACCTATTAAGACAGCTGGAACGGGAATTCAGAACAAAAATATCCAAACAAAACACATTCGAGCATACCCTTTTTCATGTATGGTAAGTAAACTAATAAAAAAAAATACATTTATTTAAAGAAAAACCAGATTGAAATACTAGGAGCATGAAATTTCTTTTACCATGGAGCAGTATATACAATGTATGTCTTCCTGAATGAACAAAATAAAAAGCAGCGCAATGGTGAGAATCTTAAATCTTAAAACTAGCTTGTTACATTAGACGAGAGAAGATTTAATATACCATCTGTGACAGAGATGCATAAAGGAGACTATGTCAATGATCGTCATCACTCATCAATACTCCAGGTAAAGTTGACTGTCTGTCAGCATGGAGTTATATTCATACTGGACACCATCTGAAGGTGCCCTCCATTGGACATACATATAACTTCTAGAAAAGTGGACAGAGTTAACAGGGAGTCTGGGCTAGTATGTACTGGCAATTATTGCTAGAGGATGCAAAAAAACTGAGCAATGGGGCCAGCCATACCTGAGAAACCAGAGCAATGGGGCCAGCCATACCTGAGAAACCAGAGCAATGGGGCCAGCCATACCTGAGAAATGTTAAAGAAGACTGGCTCTTCAAAGCTTAAATACCTTCACTAATGACGCTGTGGCAAAAGCAGTTACCATAAGTGTTGGTAAGAAGTGTTAGATTTGCCACACAACCTAATCTATCTTCAGAACTACCTATGTATTTACCTGATGATATTTGTCTTCTTGTCTTTCCTGGGCCTCTAACCATTTGAACATATTAGGCTGGTTGCTGAGAGACTGTCTCCAGGAATCACGAGCAAAACGGTTAAATAAGTTTTTATCTTGACCATTACCCCCAACACGGAGTGTGATTTTACCATCATTGAAGTCACCCTCCTAATTAACAAAAACACAGAAGCACATAACAAAGTTAGACACTGGATTGATTAGTTGATTGACTGTGGTGTTTAACGCCATGTCAAAGGGTATTTGCCTTCAATGATGGCGGTGTATCCAACAGTAATTGCTTACCTTAAACAATTATAAAATGTGAGCAGTTTTGCTCAATTGGAAAATTGTTGTAAAGTAGTAGAAGAACAAAGTAATAAGCTTATTATGATAATGAAACAACTGTGTGTTTTTACAGGATTATAACATTATTATTAATAAAAGCCTTTTTTGTTTACAAAAGTGTGGCAGTGTTTATGAATTAATGGTGGGGCTGTCAGGTCTTCAGAGAAAGTTGAATATATATCAATTAGACGCGCTTGCAAATAATTTTATGGGTTTTAGTCAGATTTAACTATGATTCTAATAAAACTAGTACATATACTTCGCAAAAACAGAAGAAAAAAAATATGTACTCACTCTTTTTGGCGTGGAAGTAAAATGTGTGTCGGATATGGGTGTAACAATGGCTGACCACCGTTTAGCTTTCTTGGGAAATGTACCAGTGTTTGAGTAATCTGTTGTTATGGAAATGTTGTCTTGTCCTATGTTATTCAGGGCAGGTTCGCTTCCCCTTCTCACAGTTAAAGCTGAACCTACATGTGAGAAAATAGATGAAAAAAAACCCTTTAAAACATGACACATTATAAACATGCAAATAAAACAAATCAATGTCAGATTTACAATTCTATACCAAAAGGCTATACAAGGACTGGAGATTTACAGTCCAATTATTTCAGGCCTGTGCTGTTGGGGAGAACGGACAGAACAGGGTGTCCCCGGGTTATGCAAACTAATTTAGGAGGACCGATTTATAGGTTTCCCAAACTGCTTGCAGTCTTCGTCTAAATTTGCATTTTGCTACTGATTTTGACCAATTTTGTCATCCGGCTATCAGTCAAGATTGTATTTTAAAGCAATATTGCTTTATTTGTCACAATGGCACATTTATGTATTTAAAAAATCAACAAACCAAGGGAAAATGCAAATGTTAGGTAATCTCACAAAATTTTAGAGGATTGATTTTAAGGTTCTGTCCAAAACGATTACAGCACAGGCCTGTATTTCATAGCTATAGCAAAAAAAAAATTTATTGTATAGAAAGAAAATTTTGCTTGCCTCCATCTGTATTTGAACTCGGGTCTATGGTTAGCTGGGCCAGTGTTCTAGCTGACTGAGCTACAAAGGCTCATGTTAGAACGATCATGAATTACATCCAACTAAATACAGGAAATGGTTCTCTATTAGAAGCACTGACACTGAGTCACCAAATTAGTGTCTTTTAACAGGCATTTATTTATTGTTTGGGTGATTCAGAAAATTCATCAAAATCTAAATATACACCTGTTTCATTGCTTTCTGTAAGAAAATTGCCAGTAATATGAAATATCAAAATATATAAATCATATTTAAGACAATTCTTTTCTAGTCAAAAATGTTCCACTTTTTACTTTAAGATAAACTTGTTGCTTACAGTGGAGTGGAACCTTTTTAGAAGAAGGACTGTGAAGAATGCCAACTGTAGGCACAACCTCCTTTATACAGGTACAAATGTAACAAGTCCAGGCATACATGTATCTCTAAACATTTACATTGAACAAACAGGAATTGTATATACAGATCAATTTGTTATTAACATCATGAATTTCGAACTGTGGCATGGCAGCAAGTATAACCAAATGGGGTTTTAATTTTAGTTAAATACCCAAAAAGAATGGACTTCGTAGTTTTTCAATTTCGACAGTATTGCTATGAAGTAGAAATCATTTGAAACATGTTTATCTGAACTTCTGATATTTTGAAGTCTTGGAAATTGTAAACCGGTGAAATGTGTTTGGCCTACTACCTGTAGTTATAGTCACAAGTCAAGAGAGTAATGGATGTCTGAACCAGTTAATGTTGTTAAATTCTTCCCCCGGACTTTAAAAATATTCCAATTTTTCACATTTTACATTTTGTTTAAAAGCCAATTTTACCTTTTAAAATCTAGAACAAGTATCTTTATCACTAGAGGGGTTTATAATATTCAATTTTTAAGCCACATTAGGTTTTTTGTGTAATTAATTAGACATGTGTCGTTTAGCTGGCATTCCTCCAACTAGCTAACACAATATACCTTTGTTTGTTTATTGGGGAGACAGAGAAGGCCACTAATGATCTACAGAGTAACCACATTGTTTATGTTAATACTCAAGTATCACACAATATCAGCCTCTTTCACTTGAGAGCCTTGTTTGTCAACTGTTCTATAGACTTTTATATTAAACACATGCGTTTATAAAAGTACCAAACTTATTAAGTCTGCAGCTACTGGAAGAATGTGATGATCTAATTTCTATCACCAAAACATCATACACGAATATAAGTCATTAAAGAACACATACATGTATATGAATGACCTTGTGTGGATTAATTAACTCTTAGGCTACCACAAGCCGCTCAAAGCAGCTCGGATTTTCTTAAGAAAAGACAGTAAGTGGCTGTGAGTGGCACGTCAAGTAATTGTTGGAAACTTCTATCCGATTGGCTATTAGTCCACAACATGTTTAACCTAACCAATAAGCATAAGCGTTAATGCCCAGAAGCAAACGTTGTTCAGGACAACAGACTAGGAAAAATATTCCGTAGAGAGAGTGAAGTGACCTCAATGTCAATGCAACTAATCAGGGCAGCATTTGTTTTTACTGTGAGACTACACTTCCTTAATTAGATTTTGATTCTTTTTTAATTTAGTTATTTTCCTACTGAAAAAATCTGGTAGATATCATGCAGAGAATAATAGCTCTAACGTAATGACAGGCCATTTTTGTAGTTGTTGAACTTTTTATACTGTGCTCTCCCTGTTGAGTTAAT
This sequence comes from Mopalia vespertina, assembly GCA_030265115.1. NCBI lineage: Eukaryota > Metazoa > Mollusca > Polyplacophora > Chitonida > Mopaliidae > Mopalia > Mopalia vespertina. Next base: position 828 of record JAQQZZ010132714.1, on the reverse strand, counting down.
TGTACCTTAAATATCACCAATAGTGTTTTTAATAAAACAAAGAAAAAAAAACGAGAAATAGAACAAGGCTATTATTGGAAAATATAAAGAAACAAACAAGAAAAAAATTATAACATTTTTATTATTAGGTACATGTATAGACGGCATTTTAGGTTCAATGCAAAGTTTATTTAAATATTGCTTTGTGAAATTAATCACATGTCCCCAGAATCTGACAACAGAAACAAATAATATAGATTGTTTGTATATGTTAATAATATTTTCAATACATTCACAGATTTTGCTTAAAAAATTGCAAAATAATTTTACAGAAATGTAGTCCTGACGAGAATAGTCTTCATCATTTGGATTTTGACTACATAAAATCCATACCTGTTGAGAGATCACTGGGTGTAACAACAACATCGTGCCCGTCCCCAGCAATCACAGTTATCTCCCCTGTTGAGAATATATCGGGGCTTGATGTTCCCACAGAGCTGGCACTGGCTCCGTCACCTCCATTATGAGGTACTGGAGGTCCACCTTGCTCCTCAAAATATGCGGTTATCTAAAAAAAATAATAATAATAAGAATTTTCAATTTTAGAATATTCTTTATAAACCTCACCTTATTTGTCTTCTTCATGTGAGATGAATATGCACAAACAATGACAGGTACATGTATGATTTCCCAACCACATTAACAGTATGAAATCTTGATCAATTTATTTAAAAACTCAAAACCATGAAGAATTTTCTCAAACAAAACCCCAAATCACCCCCCTCAAAGATACAGTGCCAAGGAACCGACGCTGTTACAACCTTTAGCTGTATAGCCCCAAGATACCCC
>JAQQZZ010132703.1:0-13679 GCA_030265115.1 Mopalia vespertina | reverse complement strand
ACTTTAGAAATGAATAATTACCATATGAACATCAATTGTTATTAGACTGTGGAAATTGATACTAATGATGTGGACATTAGAAATAACACTTTAGAAATTAATAATTACAATATGAACCTCAATAATAACGATATGTGCATAACAATAATGATGGTTAGGTGGGGAGATGTGGGTAGGAGAGGAGTGGGTAGGAGGGGGAGTGAGTATGGGTGGGGGTGTAGCTGGGGGCAATGTAGTATTAGGGCGTCTCAAATCACCATTTTTACAGAAACAGGGTGTCTACTTTTACTCTTCCCATATCTTTCATATGTTAAATTTGACTGAAACAGGGTGTCTCAAATAGCTTTTTGGGTGTCTCAAAGACACCGAGACACCCCTCTGGCTAACACTATGGCTAGGGGTGCTTCTTTATCCCCTAATTTTGTTGCCTTTAATTAATTTATAAAATCACATCAGCACGATCAATAGTGCTACTGTTTTATCAAATCTATGGCTACACTTTGACTTACTGTTTATACCAATCACTTATATGTTACTGTATTTACTTGTTAAAAATTAAAAACCCATCACTGTTAAATATTCTATCTTACTTTGTCCAAATATGATTGAACACTAAACAACTGTGCTAGTACATATACTGGGACACCCAATTCAAGGGATCAACATTTTTACATTATCTATACTACTTTGTTTAAACATATATGTACGATCTTACACAAAACATCTGCGCTAGTACCTACACTACAACTTCCCATTCAAGGGGTTGAGATTTATACATACATGTTATATTATCTTTACTACTTTGTTTAAACATATATGTACGATCTTACACTAAACATCAGCGCCAGTACTTACATCGCAACTTCCCACTCAAGGCGTAGAAATTTTTAGGTATCTACCTGTACATGTAGATAGTTAATACCTGTGATAGGTAGCAAAATAAAACACCTGTCGCTTGTGATTAACACAGGTCTTATGATTGTTTATATGGTTTTGGGGGTTTAACGTTGTACTCAAGGGTATTTCACTTATATGACGACTGATTGTTCACTTCACACTGCTCTTTGCTTAACTACAGTGGAAAACCAGGAGGAAACCTCTTTAAAAAAAACTCATATGTAATGAATGACATGTTATGTCAATAATATCCAGTAAATAAAAAGAACAAACAGAAGACGGTCTCTGATATTAAGGTTTTTCTCCAGTATAAGCCCTATAAAATTGACCTTACACTGATTACGCTTCAGACTGTAAAATCACTAAATAATTTACGGAGATGTCTGATAAATTAGCGTACCATTGCTGAGTGACGTATGTGCATTCTGAACAATAGTGAGGGGAATTGCACCTGAGCTCGTCGTCGTGACGATGGACGTTTCAAAGGAAACAGGTATGGTCTCGGTCTCCACCTCTGTGATGATAGTTTCTTGGTCATGGGGGATGTCCTCTGTTAGAATCTCCTCCGCTGTGACTTCTTCCACCACAGAGTTTGCTGCTACCTGAATCTCTCCATTCTGAGTAAAGAAAAATTATTGTGTGAGACAGCTCTGTTAATTCATCAATCAGTTTGAGATTTAAAAATGATTTGGGTTTAATAATCAAGGTGGTTTCCTCGCATACATGTATGACCCTGTGCGAGTCATACAGGCCTACAACATGGCAAGATGCCTCAAATAGCAGATTAAATCACTAATCTAGGATTAGAGATACACCTTCAACATAGCATGACGTCGTCAAATAGTAGATTAAATCACTAATCTAAGATAAGAGAAAAGCCTTCAACATGGCATGACATCAAATAGCAGATTTGATTAATAATCTACGATTGAAGATAGACCTTCAACATGGCATGACATCCTCAAATAGTAGATTAAATCACTAATCTAGGATTAAAGACATTCATTGTAAAAAGACATAATCTAAGCCAGGATTAAATTTAATAGCACATTGACCAACTGGTCCTTACCCTTACCTGAGATAAAAGTCCTATTAAATCCAGTCGTCCTTTATCTCCTGCTATATCTAAAGGGGTTTTCCCAAACTGAAAGAGAAAGTGAAAGTAATCTTGAACTCATCGCTGCTTTACACAGACCTGCCTACCCTGTTAGAATATGAGTCTGAAAATTACTTTTATAGAAGTATTTTCTGATCATCCAGGGGTTCATAGACGTCCTTTCTTTTTTCATTGTTTAATGCCCAACTAGTCTTTTTTTCATAGTTAAACATTAGAAATGGAGTCTGTATTGAGTTTTTTTTAAATAAATGATGCATTCAAATGATGTCTCAAATTGAGTTTATTCTCCAGCGTAACTACCTATATAGGGTAGTTTAAACTGGACTTTAATGAACCCCTGCCATCATGTGTATTTTCTCTTATAACAGGTATTTACCTTATTTTCTGTATGTATCTGAGCTCCTTTCTCCACTAACATTTCTATAATTGGGGGGTGATCCTTTTCTGTCGCCCAATGGAGGGGGGTCATTTTTAACTGAAACAAACAAATTATGGTGTTATGGAACTATAAAGACATTATTGTTATAATAAAATTAATGTAATAAATTGTACTTAAATTGGAAACATAATGAAAACAAGTCAATTTAATAGAATTTCAGAACAATACAGAAGCAACCTGCCAATTATTGCCACATGGATTGTGTTCAGAATGCTCTTGGATTAGAACATATTTCTCTTTCTATTGAGCTTTCAAAATGGAACTCTGTCTGACGCACTTAAGAGACATTTTCACTTGTCAAATCTCACTCTACTTCAATTTTATAAATTTTTTGTCAGTTCAATCTACTGAAAAAAACATTAGAATTTTTCTATAATTGTCAGGTAGTATTTTATTGCTTGATGGTGGTGTTGGGGTGGACAGTGGAAAGCTGCTCTCTAGGCAGACGGGGGTCGCTGTCTGAGAGAGCTGGTTGATCCTGTGTGTGTTATTAATTGAAAACTTGCAAAAGGTTTATTTTTTTAATACATTGATTAAGAAAAAAAAATAATGAAAATGAAAATGAAAATGATGAAACCACTTGTGGTATTTGTCTCAGAATGGAATTCTAAAAAGTTGTGTTATTGTTGAGTTAAACTTCCAATATTCTCTGCAATGTAGTTTATTACGGAGATGGAGACATTTTTTTAATACTTTGGTTGAAATAAACTGACCATATCTTTTGCTTCTAAATCCGCCTGATTTTTCAATAACAACTCCACGATCTTGACATGGCCGGCCTGTGCTGCCACATGTAATGGAGTCCTATCAACTTTCGTCCTGGCATCTCGACTAATTCCAGCTCGTAACAGAACCTCGGCCGTCTGTAAGTGGCCATTCTGCGAGGCAAAGTGCAATGGTGAAGATCCAAGCTGTTGAAATAAAAAACATAATATAAAAATAAAAATAATATAATATATACAGGTTAAAAAAAACAATGGTTTGTGGCTATAACAATCGTAGCTACAGGAGCTCAGTAAATATATATTGAACAGTTCTCACCCAGTGTCTAAGCTAGGATTGGTTGATTGGTGTTTTATACCATGCTTAAGGGTCTTTCATTTATATGACGGCAGTGTAGTTCAACAATGATTACTACTAGCACATTTCCATTATGTTGGAAAGTTAATTTTCCTCCAGTGCTAAGTAAAGACAGTATTGCTACTCTTCAAACAAACTGCCCTTAGCCGGAGGGCAACAAATTTCGAGAGTGCTCTTCTACTCAAGTCAGCTTTGTGGATAACAAATTTCGAGAACGTTCTTTTACCACGGTGACCATGGTGGTTATAATAAATTTTGATGACACTCTTCTGCTCGGGTGAGCATGAATCCCGGGCCCTGTCCAAACCATGTTCAAGACGGAATTCATCAAGAAAGCAGTTCTAACATAAATAATGTGTACTCCGCTAAATATGTTCTCGAAACAAATTATAACCACCAGATTTCGAGCACAAGGCGGATGAGTAAGAGTTTGATCACCAACTGACCGGAGTACTCTCATATTTTTATTCAACCTTTTCCCCAGGCAGATCTGTGTCCAATGAAGTTTTAGTATGAAATTTGAGCACCATAACAATATAACACGGTCACCGTATCATTAAATATATTGAACAATCATATTAAATTTATATTTCACTCATAAGGATATCAAACTTTATAACTTACTGTTTTATTCTTCTAATATAAAATTTAAAAATTGTAATACAAACATATAGTATACACAAGTATGCTAACAATTTGAAATTTATTAATAAGCAGTTAATGAATCCTTGCTGAATAATAATTAGATTATACTTCATGTAAAAAAAAGTTATTTCAACAAAGCGATTCTATTTGTTAATTACTTGTACATGTAAATGTTTAAAATCTGCACCATACACATTGATAAAGACTGAAGTGATAGACAAGGCTGTACCATAGTATAGGCTACATGAAGAGAATGAGTAAAAGGACCTGTACAGTATTTGATATTACTGTTACGGTTAATTCGACAGTAGCCCATATGCATTTCAAAAGAGTTAACAAATAGCAGATGATAAGCGAAAGCAAATTAGGATTTGACGTTCTAATTACCATTTACACAAAATGAGGCCACCGTTTTATTGAATTAATGACTTTTCTGATTGGGGAGGATTTATTTTGTATCGCCTCAGTTTAATAATGATATCTGGACTAGTTATGTGGGAAACAAAACTACAACTAACAATTGCCTTAAATAATCGATTTGAGATTATTATATTTGACAAAAATTACAGATGTACATTATTTTTGTTCGTTGACCATTGTTGTACCTATTTCCTTGGGTTTAATTTTATATAAAATAGTGGTATTATTAAATAAAACACTTTTTGTGGTACATGTACATAAGGTTTCATTGAAAAGTACACTATGACACAAACTTCAACTTTGTGGAGCTTTAACAGAAAGCAACATAATGAGCATGTGCTGACAACTCAAAATAAAAACACCGACATACATTGCAGAAGGTACAATGGTACAGAAGTAGAAAAAATATTAAATAAATATACAGTGTAAAGAATGTCTGCTGAATCCGAAATAGCTGAGAAAGTAGTACCAAAATTATGTTAACAAAAGACTCACAGACTGGATAACAAACTCTGGTATAAGTGGTAGAGACAGCTGATGATAGAAACAGTCCAGGTGTGAGTGAGCAGCGTACAAATAACACATTACATTATTAACATCATTGATGAACATTGTTTAATTGCTCTTCCTGTTCAATGATTGATAGATTGGTGTTCAAGGTTACTACACTTATATGACAGTGGTGTGCTTGCAGCTGGTCAACAGCAACATAAACCATGATAGTAATTAATCACACTAGCACAGGGATTTCCAGTAATTAACAGAGATGAATAATCTTGTAAATTATTATATATATTTAAATACCACTGCTGACAGTGGGACTACTGCCCATGGCTGGTGGTTTGGTCTTCTTGTTAAGACTATATTTGAAAAGATAACAAGTATAAACAACCATGTGTTCTCCTATCACTGATACATAGGGCATGTAAGTCGGATCATTTCTACAGGACATTCAGGAACATGTTTTGAATTGTAGTCTTCCAGTGGTATATGTTGAATACATTTGTACAATTCTATGTGGAAATTATCCTCTTTTGAGCTTTCATAGGAGTAAGAACTTGAAAATATGAAGGTTATACCCAGAATTGGTGTGAACAAAGTGAAAAATTGCAGATCACATGATGGGACTTACAGGCCCTATTGCCATTTATAGCATGCAGCATTTGTAGGTTCTAGTTGATATCTCATCCCTGAGGTCTGGAAAGTAGATGCTTTGCTTAGAATTTAACTTGGCTATCCTGTGATACGCTTCTATGGACCGATTTGAGGACACTTAAAAGATCACCACTGGGGCCAAACTATGATCATAAGTACTAGTACACCCTCTCAACTTTATTACTCATAGAAGAACAAAACAAAATTCTGAAGAACAGACTTGTGGCATGCACAACTGTGGAATATATTATAATCAACTATGTTTGCTTGATTTGGAGAGTTGACAAATCTAAATTTCAAATACATGTTATTATATCTCTAGTACCATTTTAAATAGACATGTTACCCAATGTCATGTTACCACATGTCTTTGTTAGGTTGTTTGATTTGAATTTAACACTGTACTTAAGGTTGGTTACTAATGTCAACCTATGACTCACTTATACAGGTACTATCAGTTAAAGGCTAGATTTGTCAACTCACATATCAAAGAAACAAAGCTTGATAATTATAAATTTTAATATGCAAATGAAATTGCTTATGTCGCAGTTAACATGTCTCAGTAGAATGTTCAGCTCATTGCCTGTAAAGTCAGGAATGTCTGTTGGTAACATTCAAACAATAACTTTGCCACTGTGACATACCAACTGGGTTTAACCATCCTTCTGTAAGATTCCATTGCATTGAATGACTTCAATATTATCAGTTATTGCAGATGTGCAAATTTTCATGTTATTTACAAGTAGCTCTTAGCGTTCCTGTTTAACTGGAAGCTCCCGCCAAGAACCTGTTTCATTCAAGTGGCAAGGTTGGCGAACTCAGTTGATTGAAGTAAATACTAGTACTTTAAAGAAGAGTTCAGACCTATTATCAATCGGTAAAGATATATTATGATAAAGAAGCCAGTTAATACATGAAGGATATAGAGTCCAGGGTTATAATACTGGCTTTAGTTTTAATACATACTGGCATCGTACCCAGACCAAGTCCTAAATATATCCACGGAGACTGAAATTCAATCCAATAGCTACATCAATCCTTCCATACAAAATTACACTATTTAGCAGTTTGGTATAAGAAAGATAAATAGATTCATTATGTATATTGAAATGGAACAGTTGATTATTTTAAGCTAGATTTTAATAAAAGTTACATTTGTCACTACAAAGGCATATATTCATTAATTGTAACCTGATACATCAAATATGATCTCTGTTAATTGTAATAGAGGAAGGTTTTTTAGATGGTTATATATTTAATGACATTAACAAGTTGGGCATATTGCTATATTACACAACCAAAAAAAAGTGCTTGATAAAGAAGTTGAAATCAGGTTTGAAAATTTGTCATACAATAAATTATTTGATGGATTGGTGTTTTACATTGTACTGACTGTTATTTCATTTATACAATGCCTCTGCATTGTAGATGGTCCGTTAGAAGCTAGGAAGAAACCTTGTTCAAACCAATCTGTGATCTTTACAGGTACCGGAAAACTTCAAACTTGTTTTTATATCTGGTACATTCGACAGTCCAATTCTCATCCAACTGAGTGTTGCATCTCAATTAAAATGTGAATAAATTTAATGTTGTTTGTATATTTTTGAATAAATGAAGAGAGAAAAATTTTTGTTTGTATATATATTTAACATGCCAATATACTTAATGTACCAAATTCTGCATATGCAAATAACCCAAAGACATCTTATGCACCTTATGATATAAGAAGTTGCAAAACTTGCATTCAATTATATTTTCCAACATAAACATGCACGTCTTGAAATACTAAAAGTGAAATATATCATTTTCAAGTGAAAGCAGCAAAAGAAAAAAAAATGGAAGGCGTTTTTTTTTAATTTTTGATTATGTCAGCAAAGTAAAGAGTCACATAAGCTCTCAAATCCAGCCAAAAGTTTGTCATTCCAGATGAGCTTTGTTAGGCAGGATTAAAGGGAAATACAAAATGGCTGACGCTGATACCTTCATAGATAATGCCATGGCAACCATATGGAGTGGTGAAATATCCAACAGTCTCTTTGTAATATGGGGTGTACCAAGAGAATGTCTAATGACAAGGGGAAAGATAAAGGTAACGAGTTCTAAGAAACAACAATATTTTGTCAAGATGCATATGAATGATACAGAATGATCAACATAAAAAACATTGTGTTATATAAACATAGCAATAAATCACGAATTCCCTATGATCAATGCATAAACATGTAGCAAAATCTGGAAACATAAAAGTAATTAAACATAAAAAAAAAAGAATTATTTTATTTAAGAGCAAAGAAATTACACCAACATTTCTTGGTTCATTTTGTTTTGGATTTGTAACATTAGGGGTATCTCTGAATTTTCTGCTGAATAATGGTGGGGTGGGGTAGTGGTTTTTAGGCCATTCGCTACAATACGATTATCATAGTCGGTTGCTGTATAAGGGTGGTTTACAGTGCAAGGCACCATAATAACTTTGTCTCGTGTTCATTCTTATGTTTTACATTTGAGAGTAGGATGTCCCTAAATAACAAACACGGTATAGTTAATCTCATTACCTTTCTTTTTTATATTATAGACTCAATATTAGGAGATTTTCTAGCACCGGAGGTTCCAAAATCTTAAGCAAACTCAGGATCTGTGTTCAAACTCTTGAGATCATGCACCACGGAACTGTGCTCCATAAGTGATTATAAAACGTTTTGAGAATGGCTAAGTATACAGTTTTGAACCACTTGAGCATGGTATTGTGCAGCTCTTCTGTCAAAAAGGTAAAAATGCTGTACAGACATTTTATTAGCTGCTTCCAGCAGATTCTGTTTTAGGATTAGTATTTGAAACCCAATCAAGAAAGGTATGTAAGCAAACATTTACAACTATCCAAAATTACAATTCATTGAGTAGTCTGTAGTTCAGTCGTAGTAAAGGCACAGTCTACTCCGTATCTTATGGAAGTCAATGTGGCATTTATTGCATCACTCAGTGGCTTTCTGGTGAAGTCACTTTGCAAGAGTGGATATCTTATAAAGCAGCCCCCTTCCTACCTTACAGGTTATTCTACATAGCACTTATGCATATTACAAAAATGAATTATGTGCTGATCTAAACTGGTACCCAATTCTTATACTTCAGTATGAGTTTAAATGACTAATTCCATGACGCACTAGCTATCATGCGGCAAGACCCTGAAAGCGCGATTTAGGCCTTTTTCTGATGTCTGTGGGTGAGCATGGGAACAATAGGGAACCAGTTTAGTGGTGATTAGGCAGTATGCAGATCTAATGCAATTTTGAAAGAGTCGATGATTCTATGCCAGTTTATAAAGAATAGGCTTTAGAAGTTGTTACAGTAAACTGTAGCTGCATAAAGTGCCTGAACCCAAGCAAGCAGTTTAGCCACAAACATTAATGAAGATTAAAATACTTTTATGCAATACTGACCTTTTCCTTCCTTGATGTGTGGTCTGTTGGTATAATGCCAACTCTAGACGGATTGGGTGGAGCTTGGCTTTCTAACATGCTGTCAGTCATTCGGTTGAGTCCAGAAGCAGGTGTGCCAAACGTAAGTGGGTGGGGCATAATGGCAGGACAAACAAAATTGGCCAAACACATACCATGCAGGGTTTTGATTGACACAAACAAGAAAAGTAAAGAAAAAGAAAGAAAAGAAAAACTCACATCAGAGACAGTACAGAATAAATAAAGGCATTTCTATCTATACACATTGATTTCATTTTAAAAGTCAAACTATGCAATTATAAAACACATAAACGGTGTTAACAGCCTATAAAATTAGTAACAATAACTATAAAAATAAAAATCTATAAAGTGATATATACAGTAAATATATGTTGTGCAAGTGAAGTAATTATATATACAGGACAAGGTTTAACAAAGTATTAATAAAAAATCACAGCCATTTGCCAAAAATCTAAACAGTAACTATAAATGGTGCTGTCGAGATTGATTAGAGATCAATTTTAAAAAAAGGCACTACTTTATGTGCAGAGAAATAAAATCAGTACACATAACCAAAGTGCACAGCAGAAATACAGATGACAATTATGAAGAGAAACAAACAGTATCCCCTAGAAACAAAAAGCCAAAATAAAAGGGAGTTGAAGAGAGAAGAAATAAGAAGAAACTGGTTAGTTATTTAATACTGTTATTTAAGCTAAGCGCACATGCTTATAACTATGTTTTACTTCCATTTTCATGCCTCAGATTTTTAATTAAAATGATATTTCTATATTTCAAACTAGACCCTGCCATATTTAAACATACATGTTTGTTTGTTTGAATTTTAACGTCATACTTAAAGGTGTTTCACTTAAATGACAATGGATTGTTCACTTCACACCATTCACTGCCAAATTATGGTGGAAAACTGGAAGGAAACCTTGTAAAAACCACCCAAACTATAACTAGAGCCACATCGTGTGACTCACTCATATACCTTATTGTTAACAGGCAGTCTTGATCCCATGAAGAGTAATCAAAGTAGGACTTATAACTGAACACGTTACCCACTAAGCCACAACCGCGAGATTTAATATTTGAAGCAGCATTAATTATTACTTGTCCTAGGAATCCCCATTGAACAGTTAAACCTTAGATGGCTGGTTGTCAAATATGCAACAATGAATTTTATCATACAAAGGGGAACACGCTGTCCATTACTACAGAGCAAATTTCTTTTGCTCAGACGACTGTGCTGTGATGAATTGTTGGCTGATGTAGTTTCAATATGAACACTTCAAACTATTTTAAATAGACCCTTAATCTGCCGAGTGGTAAATCATCCTTTCATTTTCACATTTTAAAACTACACTTTATTTTTTTACATATTCTGGAGAGTTTGGAGAGTAAAGTGGTAAGTTTCTACTATTTCAAAATGCTGTTAATCAGTAACAACCAGTATCTACACTTTTCAACTGGTTGAATGAAAATTTTTTTTTTGTTTTGTACAAAAGCAGAAAACAATACTGTTATTGTAGTACAATTGATCAGGAATATGATTTTCTGCATTAATTGACATTCATTCAACAAGTCACTGGATGTAAATGCTGTTTGTTTTTTATAACATCCCAAACCATTAAAGAACACCATGCCTGCTAATAGTGGAACTATTTCATCATAGTTAGATATAAAGAGATTAGCCATCAGTGATCTAATACATACCTGTCAACAGGGGAAGATGAGGTAGAACTAGTAGCACTGTCTGTTTCTGAAAGATTAACATAAATTTAATAATTAATTTATGTTTGTGGATAAAATCTTTTATATGACAGATCTATGCTTAACCAACCACTCAAGAGTATTTTATTTATATGAGGTAGTGCCATTGCAAAAGTACCCAACACAATTCAATACAACCATAATGTGAGTGATACATAATTAATTATACATAAATACTAGACAAACACTACATTACAGCTGACAGCACACATATAATTCAAAACATACTGCCCTTCAGCAACAGGGGACCAAGGATGTGAAGAACCCTTATCGTGTTTATTTGTTTATTTACAAAAGTTCTGTTTTATTGCCATACTCAAATTGCGACAATAAAAGTTGGCATTACTGGCGTAGAACACTTTGCCCTTAACTTGACGTGAAATACTCTAAATGTTAATAGCCACTCTAACGATTAAATATGGTATGTTTTGTTCTGTTGGAAAAAACAGTAAGAGTGATCTTGAAACGTACTGCCCTCAGTGAGAAGAGGGCAGTTTGTGGTCGTAACCTTACCGTCATCATTATTGGTGAGAAGGTTATCAACCTCTAAATCCACCTGTTCGGTCATCATGTGACGAAGGAGATCTTGTTGTAGTGTATTATTAAGCTCTGTCTGATGTAACTTGGCACATAACTCTTTACTCTCAGAGTCCTTCTGAGCTAAAGCCAAGCCCTGTGTGAAAACAAACAAAACCACAACAGAATGACACATCCACAAAATTGAAATATGGGAAATCATATTGATTGGTTATTCGAAAATCAAGTAATGGATTTGATCAATGGTATGGAAATGTCACTATATTTTGATTGGTAATTGTCCAATTTTGATTGGTTATCACCAACCCTCATTGCATTCCTGCACACATCAAGCATAAAACAGAACCAGACATAGTAACCTGATAGATATTTTTAAAGGAAGGTAAGCTGATGAAATCAAAACCTTTCAAATATGAATTTAAGATATGATTAGATCGAGAAAAAGTTTCAGTAAGGGTTGGTTGCGAGAGTTTACTCAGTTCATAACTTCATAAATAATGCCTGTTGAACCAAAGTGAACACTACTTATAGATTGATATGAAAATATAAGGCAGACACTCTTCCTCTAGGCCAACATTATCAACAACTGAATTTTTACCTTTTTTTTTGTCCTATAGTTACAAGTTTTCTTGCTGATTATTTAGTAGAATGTATTAAATTACCTTTGACACAGTGAGTTGTACAAGGTGGTCAACGAGATACCTGGTTTCCGCCAGAGAACAGGTGTTTATCAGACTAGTTATATCAACACTCTCAGCATCCTCCTATAAACAGTCATTTTCAATCAGCTACACTAACACATTTAATAACTTTACAGAAAACATGGAAACAAAAATGTCAAATTTAGTGTTTTAGGTTTTAACCAAAGATTTCCAATAACACAGAGGAGAAAAAGGGCAGCGCAAAAGATTAACTCAGTTAGCAGTAACGGATATTGGAAACGACAGCTGTTACTGTTAAAGCTACAGTGAATTTTACACAGCTCTTGATGAATTTGTTATGCAAACTTTTCCCTTAAAGCCGATTACAAGGATACAAACTCTTTAGCTCTTAGCAATTTTTGGAACTCTGGCCCTTCTTTTTTTTCTTCAAAGCTTAATATATGAGACAGATGACCTGAAATTTTGATTATTATTGTCCCAAAAAATCATTCTTTTTATCTTTTTAATATAGTGGTGTAACATTTTTAAATTCTTTTATTTTATAATAAGAAATAATAGTTGAAAGTGCCGTTTAGTAAGGTTGAACACCTATTCAGATGTGACTATGGAAAGTTCATTCATTTCTGACTTCTCAAAGAGGAATCGGATAGTTTAAACCAAACTCGCGAGTGAAATCAAGTCATTTTGTTTACAAACGAAAATTGGACACTGTATGACCTTCCTATTATAGCGTTGATTATAGTTCACAAATGTCAAAACTCGCAGATCGGAAATATATAATCCGAAAGTTACAAACATTGAGGAAATTGCGGAAGAAATCAACTAATTAATTGGTAAATATAGATAGGCAGGCTTACCTATCAAACAAAGTTAATAACGACGACACTCGCATTATTTAGGAAAACGGGAAACTTTTTGGTTTGACATTTGACGTAAGCATCAGTATCGATGTTGCGAGGAAAGGAATGGGACACTTATCGATAAAACTTTGACTGTAAATTTGGAAGATCGCAAAGTAAAACTTTTATGAAAATAACGGCCATGCATCGGACACACAAAATGTCTAAATAATTCGAATGGATGACCAGAATTTAGATAGATATTGTCCATTTATAAAATTGATGTATTTTATAAAATAGAGAAACTCCGCCATATATTCCATCGTCTAGCTTTCATGAAACGCGGGTTACAGCAGGGTCAGGGGTCATTAACACTGACAGCCAATCAAATTGTGCATTTCGTGGTTCATCAGAGGTTAAATTGACATGTGGTTACTTTTATCCAATCAGAGCACAGCGCGGCGAGTATAAAAGCTGATGACGCAAGGGAAACGGTCAGAAGGTGGCCCGGACGGGCAAGAGAGTTAACTCTCTCTGTGCAGTCTAACACCCAACGGGAGGTAAAACTCCACTGGCCTAGCAAGCTCTAGCTGATCACTAACCAGTCTATGCATTGTGATTCCTATCATTGCTCAATGATCGGATCATTGGCTC
>JAQQZZ010132692.1:0-13680 GCA_030265115.1 Mopalia vespertina | reverse complement strand
TGACATATTGGGACTGTGCACTGTCATGGTGCTATTCATGTAACATTCTTGGAAGTTTGTCTGTCAGTCCATCAGTCCGTTGTTTGCCTTCACTCTTTGTTTAATTATGCCCCCTGCTTGATGGAATTTTTAAAGCACATATTCCTTTCATATTATTTGTAAATGAATAGAATATTGATTATATTCTATTAAAGACCCCATCCCCCTCTCCTCCCAATTTTGGGCTTTCCTTTCATGGAAATAGTTTAATTTATTTGTACAAGGGTTAAAATCTAAGATTCTGTGTCCACCTCAAAGCTTTGTTGTGAATGAGAGGATTTTTAAATCTCTTCGTAAGAGTGATCACCATATAACAACAATGTGTCACATGCAACAACTGGATGGCTAGGTCAAAGTTCAAGGTCATCATTAAAGTTTAAAGCCTTAGATTCTGTGTGCGGCTTCTAACTTTATTGTGCTTGATGGGATTTTTAAAGCACATATTCCTTTCATATTATTTTTAAATGAATAGAATTTTGATATAATCTTATTAATAATAGTCTTAAAAAATCAAAACAGTTGTTGCCTATTTTACCCATGGTAACCCACCATTTCAACAACAGCTTGCAATGGACCATTTTGCTGACACATATGCAAAACAAGCATTTTTGAAACCTTTGGAAATAGAATACAGAAAACATGAAATTACAATGTCCCAGTTTATAATATATTATAAAAGAAAAACAATTATTTAACGTATGTCTCATCTGCTCATGTACTGATCAAAAAACCCATTTGTAAATAAACTACTCTGGAAGGGCACTATCATTCAAATGTGGCAATTTATTGTCTTGTCATACTCTGGAAGCATGTCCCATTTCCTCTCAGAAGACATATATTTCTAGAATTTATTTCATTCTGTCCTCATCATTGCTTTCTGTTACACAATTTTACATTATCTACATGTGAATTGGCCCATTTTACACTCGTGGGTCTTACTTTTTCCTACAATACAATACATGGCAGTCAAGTTTATTTTTCATACATTTTAAAAATTTTCAGCCTCAGTGTGGGGTATTACACTAGTGAGTTTTGCTCACTTTTGCACTTGTTATGATCAAATTTTACAATGCTTGGTGTATCTGGCTGTAAGTGTGCTTCATTTTTAAAATTATATCACAGTGTTTTAATTTTGATGTTAATATTAGAAACTTCATCGAAGTTTCTCACTGATTTTATTTTTAAAACAGACGTTGTCACCCATACAAAAGTCTTACCTTAAAATAGAAAATCACCATATCTGTATTGATGTTTTAATAAAGACCTTTCAAATATAGAAATACAGTAATTTGGTGAAGTGCAGAGCTGTTAATGATAGGATTCTTTTTTTTTGCTTTAAATTAATAGATGTAGATGAATGTATGTATAACAGTCATGGCTGTGATTCCCAGACAACGCTGTGTAAGAATACAGACGGTGGATACCAGTGTGACTGTAAAGTCGGATATGCTCCATTAGATGAAACACATTGTCAAGGTTGGTAAAACTTGGAGCTGTGCAGGGCCAGGTCTAACAATTATATACATAAAATGTGTAAAAAATCCCACTTAATGGGTCCACAGACACCACTTAGTCCCAATTATCAGTTTGCTGTCCATTGGAATATTAGTCTGGTTTACTGGTGGGTCAACCTGTCCCTGACGAGGGAGCATCCTGGAATTTAAAAAAGCAAAAATAAAAAAAATCCACATATATAGTAAGTTATGCCACATTTTGATTTCATTATGACACCACCTAATAGAAATTACAGAATGTTGTGGGCAATGAGCTTAATTTCTAAAAAAAAAAATTTTGGGCCTGTTGTTCTCTTTCAAGTCCGACATGTTTGCCATTGGAGGACCCAAGAATTTTACATTGTTTTAAATTGAAATGATTTGGTCTGAAAAGTATTTCTGCCATTTTGGATATATTTCTTTATTGTTAACTGCATTAAATATATGTTTTATATTGTTGAACAGATATAGATGAGTGCCAAAGTAACCAGAAGATGTGTGTGAGCTGTCAGAACACAGCGGGTAGTTTTATCTGCCAATGTTACCCTGGCTATAAACAATCTGGTAGAGAATGTATTGGTCAGTATCAGATTGGTTCTCTGTTTTTGTTTAGAAAATGGGTAAGAACAACAAATAAACAAACAAAAACTTAGGGTAAAAAAACTCACAATTTGTCTGGCTGCTCTGTTTATTTTCTTTCCATTTTAAAGTCTTTTCGTTTCTTTTTTTTAATTATTTGACAAATTTGTTGCATAGCTTAATTTTTTTCCGCAATAAGATACTATTAGAATGACATGTAGCTGGCCTGACAGGCTAAAAAACATTGGTAAAAATGTTAAATCACAAGTTGTGTGGTGGCAGTGTAAATTGTTGACCCACGTTGAAAGGTTAGATAAACAGATATGACATGGCCTACGGCTATGGAGCAGCTGGCAATGCAATGTTCAATACTAAATGGAGCTTTATTTGGAAAGTTCAAATAGTTTTGGGCCACCAATTTTTAAATTGCTGACGGTCCATGAAATCGATTGTGTATATTTTCAGATATGAATGAATGTACTGAGGTATCTGATGTGTGTGCCTCTAATTCTGTCTGCGATAACACAGTGGGTAGTTATCAGTGTCAATGTCTATCAGGATACATGTGGGCAGTCATCAGCAAAACCAAGTGCCTTGGTAAGTCAATGTCATCCAAATGTTATACTACCGTATAACATCTTTACATTCAGACACTCTAATTTCCGGACAGTCTCATAGGGGTAAGAGAAAAGGACTGAATTGACCTCTGTCTATCCGAAATTTAACACCCCCCTGTGAACATTTGAACTTTAAGATAGGCTTATTTAAGGCAACAGTCTGAAAATACTGAGCCTAAATGAAAGCTTTCTAAGCCACCTGGTTGGCTTTGCATTGGGCCTGCATTTTCTGGCTACTGTTTGCGTACTGTGGGCTGCATGTTGTCTATTGGTGGTGAGTTAATCTAAGTGATTTACCACATGCGGTGGTGGCTCATTGATCTCTATTGTCAATGGAAAGAGATTACCCCAAACTCCCCATTTCAATTAAGGGGGATTGAGGGGTGTATGTTTGTGTCAATTTAACCTCTCTAGTATGGAAGATGACCCTGTGGTAAAGCCGATTTCTCAGTCCCAACTGAAAAAGTTTTCACTTTATGGGATTTAAAACTTTCCCAATCTCGGTAATCAAAACAAATAAACAAAGACTAGTTAGGCTTCTTCTTTTCTCTTTTTTTGCTTGATACAGATTATTTTGATGCAAGGTTCACAGTAATGGAGATATATATTCACACTGATCTGTATTTGTTATATTATGACAGATATTGATGAGTGTCTAAACCCCAAGTTACACTCCTGTCATGCTGATGAGAGCACTTGTTATAACACACCTGGTTCCTATAGCTGTCCATGCCAGTGGGGTTACACAGGAGATGGAAGATCTCGCTGCTCAGGTAAGTTATAACAACCCTATAGGACTAGCAGACCTGCCTACCTGGTGAGTTCTGGATATTTTGTATCCTGTGCATAATTTATGTTGAATACACCAATAGGTCATTAAAATACACACAGAAATTAAAATTTTATGCTATGCTTTATCACAAAAATAAAAATACTCCCAAAAAGGAATTTTTTACACATAAATGTCTGCTAGGGTAGGCAGGTCTGGACTAGATTAAACAGATTATACAAAAAGGGTGTTTGGGGGAGGGGGAGGGGGGTGGAGCAGTTGATGTACATGTAAGATCTTGGTGCTCTGGGAATTTAAAACACATGGTCTAAGATGTTCATGTTGTTAGGGTTTAAAAGTAACATTGATGATCGATCTATCAGTATAATTCAATTACAACATCAAAAAATAAGTATTTATCTCAGTTTCTGACATTTAGATACATATTACATTATTGGTTTAAATAGTCTTCTATAACCTTTTCTAATTAAGTACAACTCAAAGCTGCATTTTCTGCTTGTAGATATAAATGAATGTGAGAAAGGTGTATCGAGATGTTCTGAGCATGCTGCATGTTCTAACACCATGGGCTCATTCACCTGTACCTGTAGAGCTGGTTACTCTGGTAATGGCAAAGTCTGTAAAGGTAAAGTGAACATATTTAACTCTATTGATAATCAAACAGGAGAATGTTCTAATTAATTGGCTAGTTAAATCTAACATATCTCCGATTCGTTGGTTTGTTATTTTCTTTTCTGCTTTAAGAGAAATATGTTATAGTAATTGGAGTCTTGCTGATGACTTCATCAATACATAGAAACTACTAGTAATTAGTGGCGAGATATGTTTAGTTAGGGTGCACTGCTGACCAAACCAATCCATCTTTAGTAGCTCTCCGTCAGTTCTGAGGAACTCTCTGTGTCTTATTATGGAGTTATGGTCCCATTAGGTTTGAAGTTCTGCCTAACTGTGACTGGAGTCTTGGTAGCCAACGTTCATTGAACCTCTGATAGGATTGCATAATACAGTGACATGTATGGATTTTAATCATTAATTTACATAATTTCTGACAAGTGTTTGTTATCATAGCCGAACAAACCCGTCTATGTTCTTGGTCAGTTGCCTTGTTATTCACAGATTGTTTATAATGACTTTTACTGTCATTCAAATATGAATGTTGCCAATACGGAGGTTTTGAGTTACGATGTTACGACAACAGAGTCATGTCCCTTTGCAGAATGACGTTGCCAATTTATGGCATTGTAGGGCAGCCCGCCTATACTTTAACATTGTGGGTTGTCGATTTTCAGGAAAATATAGCTTTAAAATTGTAACTTTTGCCAAAAATAATATTTTAAGCTATGGGAAAAGGACATTCATATGGATTTATTAACGTTTACCTCTTAATTTGCAATATTCCCTATACCGCCCATGTTAAAAATCGTAGATTAGCCCTCCTTTGCCGTAAACCGATCACAAAGGACGTCACTCTGTTGTCGTAACGTCATAACTGGAAAGCCCCATATTGTAATGACTTTGGGAATATTATGTTATCTACAATTATGATGATGTTTTAAACCGATTCTGTTTTGATAATTTTGTTTTTGTCTCTCCATTCGAGAAACTTTTAAGCAAGCTGCAGGAATGAATTGTATGTCATCTGTTTGTTGATGACACTGATAACAGTTTAGATCTACGTAGATTCATTAAAGTCTGTCTGGTGATGAAGTTATTTGTCCAGCCTATAAATCACAATCACCGAGTGAATGTCAGGTTATATTTCTCTTACACCAAGGTGAAAGACTGTTCACTATTCGTTAAACTCCTGCATGTATGTGAATGTCGTTATAGTTTTTTTCCAGAACTTTTGGCAGTACATATAAAGTTTATCCACATCCGTTAAAAATAGTTTCAATATGGGTTTTTAGGATATGAGTATTTACTTGTCATTGTAATAAGATAATTTGTCATGTATCCTGTGTTTCAGAGGTAATCAACCGTTTTGATTTGGAAGTATTGTTGCATAAAGTAACTCCAAGGCCTGGTGAGTGACTCATCATAAGTGTGAAATCAAACCATACTCTTTATATTTGCGTTGTGTAATAGAATGTGGCGGATGCATACTGATATTTTTATATAAGATTTACTAAGAAAGAGAGATTTGATTGATAAAAGCAGATAAGCATATGTGTTGTGTGTATTAGGCCTTTCTTTTTTCTTTCCTTGATTCCTTGATGTATTTCTGCCCAATAAGTGGGTACTGTGGCAAGCTTGGATTGAAATATAATGTTTTTTAATTTAATTTCTGGAGTTCACCGTATTCTGAAATCTGTTTAAATTTCAGTGCAAGCCAAAGATGATGGCCTCAAATTAGTTAAGGCACAAGGTAATGAGAAACAGTTAATTGAAATAAGTAGTCTCTGTCTGTAGTTGAAAGTTCATTTTTCATAATCTGGGGTGTCCGATTTGTATTGCTGGATAGATAATAACACAAGTTTCTGAATTAAAATAGTTTGTTGTATGCATACATGTATGTATGTTAGATGTTATTATGTTTCACTATGTGACTTTGTTTTTTTCACTTGTTCCTCACCTCTTGGATTATTTTACAGAAGACACTCTAAATGAGGATCTTGATAAACTGTTGAATGAGATGACGGTTCCCCCAGGTAAGTATTTACTGATTTAATACCTGTCAGGGTGAAATTAAGTGTGTGATATCCCTGGTGTATTCAGATAACAAAATATTCCAAAACCTTATATAAATTCAAAGACATAACATTACAAGTTAGGGCTTAAGTGACACAACTCTTGACATATAATCAGGCTTTAATGTCAATTATTGCATGCCTGCAGATCAAATGAAATATTTTAATCTGTCTTGTTTAAAACAAGGGAATTCAGACACTATTTTCTGTAAATATCATACAGTGAAATTAATAACAAGTGAAGTCATGTTAGTTTATTGTAAAGTCGAATTTGGCTTTAGAAATTTGACTTGTTATTCATGTAAAGGATTTTTAATATCATTCATAACAACTTTATTTAGCAATGAAATTATAAACAATATGTGCTCTGTCTTGTACATGTAACCTTCAATAACTACTCTCCATGTTTTAAAATTATATACATGGTTGGACGAAATAAATGTCACACAGCATTCTGTTTAATTTTCCTGACTTATTGTTGCAACAGGAAGGTTTAATGATATTGATTATGATAGTCTGGAGAGACTGTACATGGGAGAGGATGGATCACAAATTGAGGGTCTGATATCAAATGGTAAGAGTCCTTCACACTTAAACAAATCAAACAAATTGATAATTTTATAAAAGTTTTCATACTCATAATTCATAATTTCGTACTCAATTTTATGCTTATGGTTTTACATTTTATGTTGTTTTAAGCAACTTGATACATTCAAATAGTTATCTATGTTTTCAAGTACAGTGATAAGAAATCAAATTTCTCTAAATTCAAAATAGCAATTTACCCCATTACATGTATTTTTACATCTTTTATCCGCTATATAATGAGTACAGATGGTATTGGAGTTGATGCCAGCAAACAAATCCCCCATAAAAATGCCAAAACCTGGACATCAGAAGCTGAAAACAGACAAACAAGTTTGGACATTATACTTGATAACATTGATGATCATCAAAAGTCCATCAATCGAGTAACTAGCTCTCCGAACTTTGTCAAGAATGAGCCAAAAATTCAATCCAAAAAGAAACTTGACAAACAGCTGAGCGAGAAGTTGAAGGACCCAGTTATAAAGCAGGCTGTTTCTATGGTGTTAAACGCTGCCCATGATCCCCAGGTTTCAAATCCACCTGAAGCTGTTGTGCCGGGTAAGTACAAAATCAGGAGAATGTGGAGTATAGATCGTAAACATTAACATTTGGAACATGCACAATTGTAATAAAATGTTTGTCTTGTTAACAAACTATTGTTTGGAGATAGAAGCTTATTGGAGTAAGACTCCTCAAATGTTGATTGGGTTTCAACTTTACTCTGAGGTTAAGACATATTTTCTTTTGTATTCCAATACGACAATCCAAGCACCTGGTTTGTAAGTCTCCTTATGAAGGATTATCCAAATCCTGTGCATAAAATGTCTATTCCTCTCTCACAAAGACTCATTATAGGGTTCAAGGACGAAACTCGTATTTATCAGACATTAACTCATAACTGTCATTATTTTATAGCATACTCATAGGTTAATTATTTTAATATTTTTTTGTCCTACCCTTTTGTTGTTTTGTTTAATTTAAACCTATTGATGCATTACTACACTTGTGTCCTACATATTTGTCACTTACTTTCTTTCACATATAAATGGTTATTTTCTCATGATTTCTGTAGGTTACCCAAAGCAATTCAAGATTAATATCTATTCAGAAACTTGCCAAAATGATATATCAAGTTAAATTAATCAAAATCAATATTGCAGTGAAATGATTTTTTTTAAATAGATAAAAAAAAACAAACTTCTTTGTTGACCTACATTGACAATGAAATAATGAGATTATTGCTTGTTTTTTTTTTCAAATTTGTCCAAAGTATCAATTTGATTCATAGCTTTCCAAATAAAGTAAAACATTGATTGAATTGTCTCTGCTGATTGCATTGAAATATATTATCATAACTAGAAACTATCTTTGCATTCTCGGCCTATAGTTAGTGCAACTGAATTTTTGCACTGAATATCACACTTGTTCCATAACTGATAAATAATACCTGGAAACCATTGCTCTTGTTTTTCTTAAAGCCAATTTTACATACTGGTATTACATTTACATATAATTAAAATAAAAGAAGAAAGTATTTGTAGATATTTTGTGAATACACGTGTTACAGATGAGGATGTTCTTGAAGATATCATGGGAGACCCAGACCTAACTTATAAACAACCCACAGTCACAGAAACTAACCTCGATCTCATAATGGATCAGCTGATAATACATGAACAGCAGAGGTCAGGGGTCAAACACCCTTCATCTCACCACAGGACTAAACCAGTGGAGGTCCAGCCAGGCCAGCAGGTTGTTATAATACCACCTAACATCCCATCCGATGATCTGGTCACTAAACTTCCTAAACCCAGCCCAAAAAATATGGACTATATAGAACCGGCTAATGACTTGATTGATATCACTGATGAGCTTCTAGCCAATGGAGGCCACCGCACCTGGGGCTATCAGTTTGATGACAAGCGAGTTGTAGATCTAGACACTACCAAGCCTTCAGTTTTACCAGGCATAAAAACTACGAGTCAAACACAGTCAAAAAAGATTGGTGAAAAGCATGACAGCCAATCAGCACAGAGAGAAGAAAGAAGCATGAAAAGTGAGTTGAATATGTGACCAGGAGTATGCTTAAACAGTCAGTTCTGGATGTTTCTTTAATACTTAAAATTGTATATGCTGAACTTTATAGATCATTATAAATCTTCTCAAAAATACCAAACTTCTCTAAGATTCATGTGACATTTTTGTATAATTGTGTGCCAGGTGGGACTATGTCTAGAATTTAAGCTCTGGTATTACTATTGAGAATGATGAATGACCACTGCAAACATAATCATCCAACTAAACAAGGAGTTAAAGTTTCATACAAATTTTGTACTTTAATGTCGATGCTAATTTGAAGAGAAACAGGTATACTACAAAGAGAAGGAATTAAGTCAATTACTTTATAAAGACACTCATTCCACACGTGGGGGGACAGCAAATATAGCACAGTTTGTCTGAAATGAAACTATTCCATTTGTTCAATTTCTTTTACATTGATTTCAACATTTTATATGTATGTTTTATCTTTTTAAAGATTAATCACACTGGCACAGGGATGCCAATCACTTTCACAATTGATAAATCATGTAATAATATAGATAAACTGCCAGAGGCATGTTTTTCAACAGGTCTTGTAATCTTGAGTTGTTACAACTGACAAAGTATCATTTGCTATGTATATGTATAACAAATACAGATTAAGATATTTTACACAAACTTGTCACCGAGGAACATGAGAAGATTCAATGGTTTTTATTAGTTGACACAGTCATGCTGCTGTACCACTGTGATTAATTTTTGAAAATAAAATTGTTCTGAGGTATATGTAGGTAGCTTATAGACAAATGCCTGTGCTCGGTGGCATGTGACCCTATCATAACTGCTCTGGGGATGACTGTTTTGAAGACAATTGATCCAATGAAGACTGTTTAGATGTGTTAATAGTAGATACCAACTAAAGGTTATATGAGTAAGAGTACTTTGATGCTTTTTCTGTCTGCACTTTTACTATGGAGTCCAGTTTTGAATCTGACAAGGGGGTTATTAGGAGTATTTCAGTTTCCAGCTTATTTCTGTATGGTGTGGTGATGAGCTTTATTGTGTGATATAAAGTAACTCTATCATTGACCTAGGGGAAATCGGAGACTGACAACAGTACAAATACTTCATTAACCTTGATTTTAGCAGAGACTGTTCAATGTGTATCAGACTTGTGAGTTTGGGTGGCAATTGAATGATGCTATTACTGTAGCTGCCAGTGTAATCACTTGGATTACATTTAGTTAATTATAATAATTACATGAACTCCATCTTTGTCCAGTGTCAGGGTGCTGTGTTAACTTTGTAAATAGGAGAAGTACTAGAGAATAATGGTATTACAACTGCAGCTGTTCTTGAAATTAAATTCTGAATAATAAAAGTATTAATTAATTCAGTTGCGATTAATTCAAGACAATTTGAACATCTCTTAATTAACTGATTAACACTTGTAATTTCAGGGGTATTTTCAAAATAAATCAGTGGTGCTTCTCTGTGAAATCATGAAGATTATCTAATTTGGATACTTTGTGATTATGGTTGAAACCTATCTGGAAAGAGGAGACTGACTATTGTAAGTCAAAAGGTCAAACATACATATGGCTTACTGCAGACAGAGATCAGCTGCTGTTATTGGAACTTCATTTCTTGAGAATCAGCATCAGAATGGTCTGAAGTGGCACAGAGACATGTGATGATGAAAACAAGATAAATTGATTTGAGAGATTTGTTATAGAAAATAAAGTGAAGAGGAGTTCGTCAAAGACAATAAAAGCTGAAGAAATACTCTGCAGAAGAAAGCCCTATATCAGTGACAAACAGCATCAAACAATTGTGGGTCACTACATAATGACTAAAAAGACGTCTTGACTTGAGTTTAACTTTATTACAGTAGTCTTTAGCCATCTAGAAAACAAACAAACCTTGATACTATGGCTGATCAGCTCATCAAGTCAAACTAAAGCAAGGATGATGCAATGCATAACCTTAAAATAGCTAGGAGCAAAATGAAAGTATATACTTAGACTGAATAATGCTCTCAAAAATAGGAACTACATGCTGTGAGCCTTGAACTACTTTTGAATGGATAATAGTAAACTTTTCAATCCTGGGTTAGTTTAAAGGAGTTAGGTGTACGATTGGCTTTTCAAGCACCTTTTCGTGTTACTTGTCATTTACAAGCAGTCCGCCAACGTGTTATCTTGAACGTCACGTGATGTTTTACCTAGAATAAATGATAATAAAGCCACTGGTGCACCTTAATGATTTAAAGGCACAAATGTCCAGTTTCACCTGTTAACATTTGGCTGATCTTTCCCAGTTTTGAGAGTTCATTACGTGTATGTTTTTATCAGCCCTACTACGCCAACAGTTGTCATCGTTACAAGCTCTTTGGCAATAACTGGTCTGGCAACAGCCGCTCAGATTGCGCTGATCACAACTGCTGCGAAAACAATTGCTGATGTTGTGGGAGAAGAGACTTTCTATGTTTTGGTCAAATGTCTTCACTTTTATGTGTAGATTCAGCTTCATACAGACCTGTGTCACCGAATAATCAGTAGAGCAGTTGTTATGGATTCTTCATTATATCCTCTTTTTTCCCTAAATGAAGAGAGGAACTTCCCCCACTTGGATCTGTTTCTTTACACTTTAATATGAACAAAATAAAGCCAAAATAAAGAAAATCGTAGCTTGACCATGATCTTTAAAGTCGGTTGTATCTAGATGTATCTGTTTTAATGAATAGTAGGCCTACTGTGCTGGTAGACAAGCTGTAAACGAAACTGCCATGAAGATTCATCAGTGTGGAGAATATGATGGAATGAAAGAATTGACATTGTGAGCAGAAAACATGGTAAAACTCAAGTCTATTTCACACATGGCAGCAGGCCAGCAGTACACTTCAACACTAAATACCCACATAAACATCAATATGAAGTTAGTTTCGTAGCCAGAGGGCTGTAAATATAACTGGCCTATACTAGCATAGTGGACGAGTTTTCTAGTATAGGTCCTGACTCTGTTTTGATGTGAAATCGTATCTTGATGAATTGTACGAAACATTTTGGAATAAGACCTGCGTCTGAATGACAAACTGAATAATATTAGGTGCATCTCGTGCAAATTAAATTATATGGCACTGCTGAGGTACAATTGACTGATTGCACGTGAATGTGGTCGTTTTATAGATCAGTCTAACCCACAAGTGTCTAAGGAAGAACACGAGATGGTTTAAATCAAAGTCAGGCCATACGATGATTGTTACATATTGGAAGATAAATTGCAGAAATAAGATAGCAGTCACTTAAGTCAAATTAAAGGACTCGTGGAGCAAAACTAGATTCTGTTCAGTGTAGTGTTCTTTTCGGCTATTGACACTAACTGGCTTTATATTTAATGGACAAAAATATTTGTCCTGTGGAGTCGAGTTTAAAAGTATCTGTATGTGAAATTTTGTCAGTTTGACTAATTCATAATCATTGTATCATTTCTTTGTTAAATTTACCTGACGATGAAAGTCCCGATGAATTAGCTGTTCATTCCACCTAAAGCTGTTCTCTGTGTTCTGTAAGCCATGTCATTTGTAGCATGTAAATAGTACGGTCATCATAAACTGTTCATGGAAGTTTTACTAATTAGACCGCTCTTCTGAATTTATTCCTATATATAATTAGTTTTTAGAGTAGTATGTTAAACTGCTATTCAACGTACATTGCTATTGACATGGAAGACAGAACATGACAGTTTAAATGATAGTCTTCACTTTGTCCGTTTTTATCACAGGTTTTCCCTCGTATACTGGTTTTTAGTATAGTCATGCTGTCAGTACTCAAAGTTACATTTTTTTTTCTTCAACTTAACAAAACACTCACTTCACATTTTATTGAGTTTAATTTGGAGAATATCTAGCCATGGTACTAAAGACGTCTGCAGCCTTATGCTTTAATGGACGATGGTCTAATCAAACGAAAGAAAGGATAGAGATACATTATATATATTCTTGGTTTATTCAGCGGGAGGACAAAACCCCGTATGCGCAAAGCAAATCCACAGAAGAGCATATATATGTTTAATGCTCATTTACAGAATTCGTAATCTGTGACTTCAACACTATCCGGACATAAGATACACGCATAAAAGTGACAATTATAGTTTTGTAATTATAATGATTTTAAAATATTATTTTGTAACATAAGTTCTACAGTTTTTGTCGGTTTACACATATTTTCGCACAATTCTTTTTTATTCGTATGATCTATGCTATATTATAGGCAAACTGTCCTTTGAGTAAAATCGGCTATTTAAAAACGTGAAATTGACCTGTTTAATTAACATGGGAAAAGTGCTAAAATCTTCAAATTCATCATTTTAAAGCAGCAGTTTGAATAGTTTCCGCATTTCGGCCAGATTTTAGTCATAAACAGTGACATAGATTGAACTGTGTTGTAATTATATACATCTTCTCTTCGGTTTAGCCAATCCAGAGATATTTAAGTTATAAAAAGCAGTGGTCTTGTGTTTCCTTTGATTGATACTAATGTTTGTTAAAGGGGTGGACACACACGGCGATTTGTCAAAGCGATGCTCCTCTCTGCAATAAAATGCATATAGGTAAAACGGGCATCATTTCTTGTGTTGAATTATGCTATCTAATTTTCTATTTTCTATTTTCTGGATGGTAGACACACTGGAGGACATTTTGTAACCATCCAGTACCATCTAGTCTCGCGTGATCAGACCCTCCTCGCGTTACTTTCGAAAAGCCAACGCCCAGAGGGTCTGGTTTCACTACAGGTTATATTTTGCAAATATGATATGGCCCGATTATCGAACAGTTGCTTTTCTGA
>JAQQZZ010132681.1:0-13680 GCA_030265115.1 Mopalia vespertina | reverse complement strand
TAAGTTGCGCGGCTAGTATTGGTATGTGATGCATATCAACCTGTAGAGTTTTATCTGTTGCGCGTCAGGGAAAAAAGCAAAAAATAGTAGCACTTATAGGCGATTTTACAGGAGACTAAAGGTACGCGACTAAATAAAAGAAACAGACTATAATGCTCATCAGAATTCAAACATACATGATTATGACAGAGTAGTACAATTAATACAGAATATTACAGACATTTTCATGCGGAGAGTAAACCCTGTTAACAATAGGCTATATTCTTTAGTAAATATATAATGTATAGTTGCCACAAAGCTTACACACAAAAGAAGATATTAAATACAATACCATTAAATAGTTATAGGATTGTAATAACACGTCTGGCATCAGCCTGAATTAAATATTTCGCCAACATAATTATGCAGTCCTTTTAAATTTTCCGAGGATAGTAATTGTAGTATTTGTACACAGACGTCTTTTTCCAGTAGTATTGTTTGACATACATAATGCGTAGATCTCTAATACGTTCTAATACAAAGTGGTATTCGTCCTCAATAGTGTTTACACGGAAACTGTTGATAGGCTTATATGCACAGCGGGCAGACTGTTAATCCTCTCCAGGTAGCTACTTGTATTTAATTGATTGTCAAAACACCACTGTTGTAAATTATGTAGTCAAGTTTTATCATCAAAGTTAACGGTCTTCGAATTCAGATATTTTTTTTGGATCTGCTCTAGGATAAAGATCCCTATCTCAACTTTCGGAATATACAATAATAAAAAAATCGCAAATTTTGAGCTGAGGGGGGGTTAGAGTATCCTTAATATTGAGGTATTTACATGTACTAGCCTACAGGACTACTTTGTAAAAATGTCTTTAAAAATTAAATTCATTATAACCATGATTATAGTTGTGTTTGTGTAGCGTTGCTAAAGTGTAGGAGTACAATCACTATCATATAAGTGAGTGCATTCTAGCACAGCGTTAATATCAATCAATTTAGAAGTACATGGGCATGAGCGAAATCGATCGCCTGGACGGCATTAGCGTTAATAAAGCTTTAACAGATCAGTGTGTTTCGTTTCTTTTATTTGTTTACTTTAATTCGAGGTCTGGGGCACATAACCATCTAGATGCGTCTCTTTAGTGGGATGCATGAACCCCAAACAAGCACATTATGTCCACCTTCTGATCAGAAATTAATCCAACAAATCCATTTCATAATAGGTAACCTATACCTGTTGTTGTATTCCTACAGGTGTGAGCTCTAAAGTAGATGTCAACAAAACAAAATAAATTTATTTAATGTGTATGTGTTATGGATTTCATCTATCTTAAAATGTCATTTAACAAGGAATCCTGTGTAGTTGGTGAGATAAAGTGCAATATCCTGTTTTCTGGCAGTTATAAAAAATTCACCTATCATTTCTATTTCTTTTCTTGTTTCGGTCAAATCTCAGGTGCAAGAGCATGCATGAATGAGTCAATTTCAGTCAAATGTATGCAGCTGTAACCAAGGCTTAGACAGAGGTATGTCCACCCATCCTTTTGACACCCTGAATTGAACAATTGCATCATTTTAACATGCGGGACATGGAGAAACTGTAAAAATTAGACAGTCAGTTAATTAAAAATTGAAGCGAAATACCCTTTTGGACAACATACTTTTTGACCCTACTTTTGATTTCTGGCTAGGCCCCTGGTTGTAACACATTTCATTGTTATTCCAAGTGTGGCTTTAAATACAGAGGAGGTTTGCAAAATTACAAGTAAACAAGTTTGAGCCAATCAACTGAAGCAAAAACTGCTCTCTCTTAGGTCTGCACTGGTGAGCCGATGCAAAAAAAAAGTAAAGGTATTCTCCGAGGCGCTAATGATCTAGAAACGAAAAACTGGACCAGCCTAGGAAATCAAATCTGTTCTATTCAAGGTCTGACTCCTAAATTTGTATTTCTTGAAATAGACAAAATTAGTAAGGTGATTGTAGTTGATTTACCCAGGTCGTCCTGCTGGATGAACAGGGCTTAACCAGGCAGTCCTAGCTCACGCTGTACCCCATGTACGGGAAACCTGCATTTCAAAAGTGATTAAGTTCAATGAATAGCTTACATGTACTATAAAACTTTAAAACTATCAATTATGCTGCAAGGTTTCCACATCTACCCATGCTCAAGGGTATCTAACTTATATTATTTTGACAGCAGTGTTATAATAATAATGGACACCAACACAACCATAAATTGTGTAGTGTTTTGATAAAGTTGGAAAGTTTATCTTCCTCCATTGGTAAGTAAATACAGCATTGCTACACTTAAAACAAGCGTCCCTTAGCCAGAGTGCCCTACAGACAAATGTAAACAATTATTAAATACCGTAGGATAGTGACTTTCAGTCTTCTCTCATTATGGGGTATATATGCACATTTTCCATTTCTTCAAGTACACTTTCAATATATATAAAAAGTGTATGGCCTATTGAAACCTTGATTTAACCATCTCATTTGCTACATGTACCTTGAACACCTGTGGCTAGGATTGATTCATAAAACAACCTTTCAAAGTCCATATTCACTTTAAAATCAATCAATTCTCAGCCGTACCCACCTCGCTTTTGATCGATTTAAAATGCCTTCCCGTGGTCAGCTCTAGAAATGGCTGGACATGTAGACCTGCTTTGGTCTGGTACCCTGCTCCTAAAATCTAACATTGGTACACTGATACCAAACTATATCTGTTTGTCAAAGCTTGTCATCACGTGATCAACAATGTGAAGGATGATGGCAATTTGTCTTAAAATTCACATGAAATGCTTGCTATACAATTTAATTTGTAAGACGTGCATGTTTTATGCAAGCTTAATCAAAGAGCACATAGTGTGTTTACGCGAGTCAAGAGGCCATATGGATTCAATATTTTTCTGATTCAGTTTGTTTGTTTATTTTCTTAAGTTACGATAGCCTACAACCTCGTATCTCTTGACTGTAGGCCCATTAGGCTTATAAGGGGGTTATAATTAAAAAAAGATACGTATACTATACATGTATTCGTATCTAACTGCTTAATGTTTATAATTATATCAATAAAGCGTATGACTATGGTACATGATATAGGACAGGTATTTGGAATTTTGGATGTAGCTTATTTAACCAATCTAAACATGCTAAGTAAGCACATGTAAATTGAAGGTGAGCAAGTCCCTTACCAACCCGCTGCACCTGAAAAACTTCTAACAAAATACAATATTGAGTTAGCGATAGCTTTCGTAAACATTGACAAGCCGACAGCCAGGGTACTGAACTGAAATAAAACATACAGTCAGCCAGCAACCACTGTCGAATGCCGTGGAAAGTGTAACGATGGGCTATATGTGCAGAAAAAAAAGCTTTTTTGCATATCCTGGGACCTACTATGACTATCATGTATAGCTACATGATGTGTGTTTTAAGAGTCAATTGTTGTTTTACATACCTTACACGAACAGTCGCCATCTTCGTCGTTAAGACGCGCACCTTGCGACGGAGCACGCGACCACTTACAGAAAAATGGACGAGTCAGGTACACCATTTGGACCAATGAAAGACCAAGAACTCGAAATCAGGATTAATGGTAAAGTGTATTCCAGAAGGAATTCATAGAAAACAGCAGCATATATATTTATCAACCGGCATATTGGCACTTTATATATACTATTTTTAAACATACAAATAGTAACAGTAAAGTTTTCCAATGTACATCATTGAATAGGATTCAAACTGTCTTTGACTTGTGGTTTTTTGTTTTTATTTTTTTTTATATAAATAGGCCTACTGTAAAACGAATGTTGGTATAGGCTTTAGCAAAATTACTGTTATAAATAGGGCCTAAGCAATGAAGCAATGACAAATTACATGGTATATAAAGAACTGTTAAACAAAGTAATTAACAAGATATTCGGCATGGGTTAGGAATCAATCAGCCTACAAGCTGATATATCAGAGATAAAGAGATTAACCAATGAACTATGAAGATTTCCGATTAAAAGAGAATGAGTGTTATAGAACCTGTCTGATACAGAGGGAAGTTTTGACATAGCCAGTAGGTCCTTTAGATTTTCTTATATTTTGAATAAATGAAGAGGGAAAATTTTGTTATATATATCAATCAATTTTTAGAAATCGATTAATTATAAATCTGGAAAAAATCCTTTCTCAAATATGGCCCGTATTATATATACAAACGATTGGTACACTGAATAGTATCAAAAGAATATCGGCAACCTGTTTTGTTACTACAGTTGTAGGCCCCTACAAGATTATAAAACTGTGCACGTATGATATAGTATCCTGTAACGGTACACTGATAAAGAAACATTATACTGGGGCCAGTTGCTCAAAAGACGATTAGCCGCTTACACCAGATTAAATCGCTAAAACCGGGTTAGAGATAGACCTTCAACATGGCGTGACGTCATCTATTAGCGGATTAAATTTAATAGCGCTTCGAGCAACCGGCGCCTGATGTCATAAACATTAACATTTTCGTATGTGGATAAAATACATATGAAACCACGCCTTACTTTTATCTCCCGTTGTATTGTAACTATTCATTCTTACGATCGAGTCAATCCAAAGCAGAGATTGTCTCTGCGATTTAAGATATAGCGACCGTAAGTTAGGTCATCCGAGTTTGTTTCTTTGTTTGTTTAACTTTAACTGATTAATTGTGATTTAACCCCATATACTTAATGTTATTTAATTTATATATGACGACGTGTCAGCGTATAATGGGTGAAGAAAACCATCCCCGTAACTGCTAGCTAAGCTAGTGTACCATAGATATATACCTATTATGCTATATATGCAATTTTAATTGCTATGAATCTCTTAGCAAGTCCTGAATGTGATAGAGGCAATGGTCGTAGACTACTAGTGGATTGCGCGTCGTTTTAATTCGTTAAAATGTTAAATGTGGATACTTCTAAAACGGATTTCGTAAAATCAAGATGCGCATGCAGTAAATAATATCATTATATCAGTAGGCCCCTATAGGTCCCGCTGACACATGGTCATTATTAAACGAGTGGTTAAACGAGTTGGGTTTTTTTAAGTTTAAATACATATCTCGAAAACACGAAAATTTGTTATAAAATCTCCAACCAGCTGGTAGAAATCTAATGTCCATCTTGTTTTACAAATGTTTTACGTTTTCACTCATTTACGCGATACATGTATAATATAATGAAGTAAATGATAATATATAGATTATATTAAGAATCTTGAAATCATCCTCTTTCTCAATATACGTGTTGTCGATAATCATCATTTAGAAATGGATTGATTTGAGGAAAGCAATTTCTCTATAATTATTAAGATGTATAATTATATAGGCCTAATCCCATTAGAACTCCGAATATGTAGGTCAGAGCATAATGTTAGATGTGAATATATGTTTCTAAAAGCAATCACACTGGCACAGGGATGTAGATCAATTAAAATTGATGAATCATCTTATGTTCTAGATAACTCCCAGAGATGTGAATATATGTATATACAGTTTTGTGGACCAGCCGATTAAAGGGCTGACCCTGCAAGCCATAGTGCCGAGTTCGAATCCTCGTGGTGTTAAATATGTACATTTAATGGATATCCCTATATTACCTTTGAGATTATGTATTACAAGTTGATTTAATGTCAACAGAAAAAAACAGTGGTGCATTTTTGGTGCTTTATTTCTTAGAATGCAATTACTGTAGGACATCAAATATATCTGTTTGTTTAACAGCCTTTGAACTAAAAGGGGTGCCTCATTTTTTCGAAACTTTCCTGTACGATTTGAGTGGACTTGGTTTTCTGTCCATCACTAGGAAACCGCATAAAAATAATAAATATATCTTTCGGACAAATTTAAGGCCGAATTAAAAAAAAAACGAAGCACCTCTTTTTAGTCAATATTGTCATCTTTAAACTGTAACAAATTTGAAGTCTCTACATTGAAACGTTTTCGAGAATTTCTATTTGGTGTCCAACAAAATCAGATATCGGAAATCAACATTTAAAGATTCACTATCAATTATGTCTACATTTGATCTGGCTCACGGAATCCGAAGTCTATACTGAATAAGGGTTATGACTTCGTTTCTTGGGAATTCATTTGATCTACCACCAGGTGCGTGGTAATCACAAATTAATACCTCTATTGTGTAGTCCGATAATTCAGAGTAATAAACCTTCGTTCATAATTGGAACTACACATAAACTTATGACCGAAAGAAACGCAGTGGGAATGCTACATTCTGTTGCGATAATCCCATTTATCACCAATGCCCTGTCAACGCGTTTATAATATGCTCATTGAAAAACTAAATTAAGACTCAACTCAAATTTAACTAGAATTGTAATTAGAATTTTGAATTAATTGGTACATTATCATAATCTTCGACTGTTTAACTTCAAATGTTACATTAAATTATGTATTTGATAATATTTCAGAAAATGTATATTTATTTTTTTTAGCAAATAATTCACGAGTTTTTAGTACACTTGGGTAAGTGTTGCTATATCTTTGTAGATACATACATCTAGCACGTGTTAACGTGGGACATTCAAAGAGACCATGGGATTCGTCTCCAATTTGGACAGCTATAGTAGGCCTACATACTCGTTCACTTTTAAGAACATTCATCCATCGCCCCATTTCAATAGCAAGTTTATGATTTCCTTTCAGGAATCTAGACATTTATCTGACAAAGACAGTCAATTGGAGGATGTAAGTTGTGGATTTTTATTTTTATACTAAAAGGGTTTTTTGGTCTGGACAAATAAAAAGTTTCTTGGCAAGGTGAAAATTTCAGTGTGTTTAAAAACAACTCCTAGGTAACAGTACTCGAAGGTCACCTCTATACATGAATCTTTAAACATAATTTGTTATGGATAACAACTTCTTGGTTTTATTGGTCACAACGTTTCTATTTCATTCCCGAGATCGTTTTCAATCGTACATAACAATTTCCCATACATTGGAAAGACCAGTCACATGGTAGCCAGGCTCCTGTACGCACAGACCCCAGTCAAAACTGTATTTAGCTCTGGAGGAACACTAAAAACAAAATTAAAATGCCAACGGAAAACGAACGACCAGCACTAAAAATCAACCAAAAGGAGTTATTTACAAGATAGACTGCAGCTGCAACCAATCATACATCGTTGAATCTGTCTGCCCAGTCAACGTTAGAATTAAAGAACACAAAACATCAGTAACCAAGATTGACAGCAAATCCGCTATTTCTGAACACCTATCAAACAATCCGAGCTATTCAGATTGAAACCGAGACAAAGGCCTCTACTGATCATTTTTCAAGCGGACTGCAACAATGGCAGGACTTAATTCATCTCATCTAGTGTTAAAACAACTCACCACTTTGTCATTAATCCTCCTTAATCTGTAGACAAACTGGACTCAAATCACCATATAAATATGTCCATGCTTGTTCATTATGTACTTGAAATAAACAAAATTATGTACACTTGAAAACGATCTCTGGAATGAGATAGAACCCATCGGTATGGTGGCCAAAATGGTCATTTAAAAATTACCTGGGTGGGCAATTTTTACATTTTCCCAGTCTCCAGCATGTTAACGTTCCTTAAAACAGGCTGTCCAAATGAACAATTGATCAATTCAAGTTGATCAATTCAAGTTGTCCAAAGGATGGACATCCCTCTGTCCAAGCACTTACTCCCCACTCCCTAACTAATGAGAGTGGCTCCCAGTCCCATTTTGAAGTTGTTGACTAGCATACAACTGTATGTCTGTTCATAACAACTAAATAGAGGATACATTCACAATAAAACTTTACAATAATGCAGTTTTCGTTTTTGTACAATGATAACTTGCTCAGTTTCTTGCATCTTTTACTGTAAAAAAGACATAACACAATAAAGTATACTAAAATATTAATATTTTATTCACAATTTGCGTATGATACAAAACATCACAATTGATCTAGATATGAAAGGTCTAAATATTCTGTATGAATTGTATGAATAAAATTAGACTCCTCATTAATTACTAGATACAGACCAGTAATTTTTAATTTCACATTCATGGACTTATTTGATATCAATTAGATAATTATTGATTGAATAAAAATTTACAAATTTAAAAATAAAATGTGTCTTTCATACATTCTTTGTTATTAACAGAGATACAAATTATATGTTATATGAAGGTAGAACAACTTATGTACAAATTTTAAGTTTGTAGAATACAGGCTAGTATATATACAACACTACAATAAAGTTTAATGTCCATTATTAAAAAAAGATTGCACAGACGCCTTCTTTTGTGAACAAAAATTACTTTTTTTTCTGTGATAATGTATAATAAAATGGACATAAAAATTCATGTTAGAAGTCTTGATGTAAAATTTAAACCAACTTTAATTTCAAGCACTTCAAAACTCAACACATGAACATCAGAATTAAAATATAATATTTTTAATGATACAGACTCAATTATCAAAACAATGTTCATTTAACTATTAAGCTGTAGTTGAGTGGTAATTTTTAATCATTTATTTACAAGTGAATCAGCCACGGTATGTGTGACTAATATTTCTATATTCGATCAGTATCCTTAATATGGTGGATTATATACAATAAAAGACAGTCGTTCAAAAGTCAAGGAACATACAAACATTTTAAATTTTGATAAAAAATTAAAAAATAGAATTAGCTTGTTGATTCTTTAGTTCTGGAAGGCTTTTGGATGAAATAAAAAAGGTAAAAGACGGAATTTGACCCGTTTGGGAGATAAAAACATCTAACAAATTTACAGGTCGTGAAGGTATATATAACAATTGGACAGTGCTTATATGGTATTTACATGGTATTTAAGCACTGTAAATTAACACTGCTACAAATGCTTTGGCATGCATCTCTATAGATAACACATACTTACTTTAGCCTTGACTTTTTTCAGAGCAAAGCTACACAATTAACCAAGAATGTAGAACAAAATGTACAATTTATCATTCCAAGATTGAACCATTGAGATATAAATTTGATAAATATGTTACAAACATTATTATGATAACATGTAAAAGTAATGGAATGTTTTAACTCTTGCTGCAGTCTTCATTATGTCAATGGTGGATTAAAAATGTGAATAAGAAGATGAGAGTTCCAATTAAGGGGAGATAAGTAGTCACTTGACTGGCTCCAGCCATCACATAAATAACTTGAGGTTTTCTGTAAGGGTAGTAACCGTCATCATATCGCTGGGGACACATGTCGACTGAAAAATTTAACAAAACATAAAATCATGAAGAGTAGACAGTGTAAGTAATTATGCCTTCCAATGTGTTATAAGATTTTAATTCATAGGATCTCAAAGAGTTGATAAACAACCGTTGACCTCACAAGTCAATATTTGTCTACCAGTGTGCAACTTTTACGTAAAACATTACGTAACAATTTTGACTCACCTCACCTGTATTGTTAACCCTGGATGCAATTTTAATAACTTTCAGTATTTTATCCCCAAAAATTGATGAAATTACAACTTTGGGAAGTCTTTGAAGGAGGATCTACTGCAGTGACTCAGACCTTGACACTTTACAATGGGTGAAGGAAACCACCCTTGTTGCCACTCAAGGGCTTAGGCAGAGGGGTGTCCACCCATCCAAATGTACACCCTTAAGTGAACAATTACCTCATTTGGACACCCTGTTTAGAGAAACTTTAACATGAAGGAGATGGGAAAAAATTGGACACCCAGTTACTTCAAAAATTATCATTTGGGCAACCATACTTTTGATTTCTGGCTAAGCCCCTGTTGCCACTGGCAGCAAACAAAGACAGGATGGGACAAATACAAGACAATCACAAACAGATCTGTTGTCCTCTTGCCCTTTAGCTTCTAAGAAAACCAGGACAATAGCAAGCTCCCTCCAGCCATCCATTCAAGCAGCAATGCCAATCATTGGAGGCAAAAGAGACTCCACAAGGAAATTGGATTCATGTTGCCCCATTATCTCTGTGAGCATCAGAAACGCGGGACAGCAAGCATCCTTCAACAGCCTGCCCAAAAACTTGGCCCATCCAGTAAATCAAGTAAAAAGCTTTGTTTTTTATTGTTTGATTGGGGTTTAACGTCATACTGTCCATTTCACAATGTTCCTGGCTTAAATACCATGGAAAACCATGAGGAAACCTCGTAAAACCACCATCTGCGCTTGCCAGACCACATCCTGTTAATCACTTCTATACCTGAAGGCAACAGACAGACTTGAACCCTTGAGCGGAGCATCGAAATAGGATTAATAGGCAGACATGCCAACCAGTATGCTTTGACCCCGGGCCATGTTACAAGCATACAGGTATGTAACGGTTCCAATATTGAGTAACCCATGAGCAGACCAAAATAATACATATTTTATTTTTCTGTTAAGATTTCGACTGTACAGAGCAGGCTTTTACAAATAATTTAAAAAAAAAGTAAGTGCATGCTTACACAGTCGTTCGTTCTCAGAGAGTTCCAATGATAGACTGGCCCCCTCCTCAGGTGTGTAACTGGTAGCTTCCTGCATGGTTCCACAGGTAGCTCTGGCACTACGAGACATCACAATCTCTGTCCAGCTGATACGCTTGTACACCTACAATACACAGATAACCTTTAAACACTCACCAGGTACTTTCCTTAGTTTGTGCTTCAAACAAAACTGAAGGTGTTTTCATTATGATGATCTCCCAATGGCTGAACAAAACCTTCTTTGAAGAAACAATCACTGACCAATGACAATAAATCAGGCATGAAGTAAAGTTTTATTTGTACCCTCATATAGGTTTCTTTCTGTGTGATATTAAAGCTAGAAAAATGTTTATTTTACTCAAAAGTTGACTGAATCAGGTGAAAAATCGAAAATCACACGAGTTGATTAACAGGCCCACATAACATCCATGATGCCACAAGGACAATTTCTACATTGAACCCAGATTTAAAAAGGCCCACCCCTTTGAAAGGTTTAAATTAAATAGACCTACTCTTCCTGAATTTGATAACATGTAAAATGAATGGCATCATGCAATTTGGTTATCATGTTTATCTGATGATATTTATTTTGACTTACCCAGCACCTGAACTTTGATATAGCATCTTCCTCGTCAAATGTAATCAGGTATGATCTCATGTCCTCCATCCAATAACCAACACAGGTGAGAATTCTGTCGGGCTCATCTAAAACACACAGCATCATTAGTACACGTGATTTCACTTAACCTACATTATTCATTTGTTTGTTTGTTTAATTTGCATTTAGTGTCGTACTATTATATGATGATGTATTGTGGATTTCATGGTTTTCCTTGCCTAAATTCAAGGGAAAACAGAGAGGAAACCCCTAAAATTGCCCAAACCACTCATATACATGATGGTCAAACCCCTGAGCTGTAAAACCAAGGAGAAATAGTCGGCCGACAATGACATGCCAACCCCTGAGCCACTGCCGTGGGCGCTACATTTTAAATATTATGAACACAATTTTAAAAGGCTGAAACACAACGCAATTGAAGGCTTTATTTCACTAGTGTTTTAGCAGGCATACTTTGGGTTATTTCCCTCATGAAGTTTGTTTGTATGATTGAGGTTAAACTTTGTGATATGGGTCAATGTAGTCCCAAATTAATAATTCACACTAAAACAACCACAAAATGAGAAGTCTTCTGTCAACCCTGCTGAAAAATCAATGTTCCTCCAGTGCTAAGAACTTTGCATTATTAAAAATCAGATAGCTCTTAGTCAGGGGGCAGGTAAAAATGAGCACCCACCATATTCTCCAATGGGTCTCCCTTTGTAGTCCACAGTTTCACAATACTCAGCATCAATGTCAATCTTAGTCATGTCTTGTGTGCAGGATTTGAACTCGCTCTGTACGTCACGACAGTCCACCTGGACTCGAGGGCGCTCGGTCACACCTCGGATACGGGTGGAGATCAGGTCACTCTTGTTACGAGCATTCTGTTGGAACCTGTACCGACCGGCAATAGGGCAGGCCACGGGATTTGGAGGATCCACTGGAAATAAAGAAAAACAATTCATTCGATGTTCAAAGAATTAGTCTACAAAAAAATTATTCATCTCTCACAAATGCAAGATGCTATTCGACAATGTGAGCAAAATGTAGAAAGGCCTGCGGTAATTATTGAATATGTTAGATTGCAACCAAAACAAAATTCTGATACAATTAATAAAACATTGATTCTAATACTTTAAAAAGAAAACTGAAGGTTGATGAGAATTATGATAATTTGAAAGTCTCTTACATATTAAAACTCCATATTTCCAGTTGGTCTTCTTTCTATCAATGGTAAATGACAGGAAGTCACAAGCTTGTCTGAATTTCACCTGGCGGATATTGGGGTTGTCTTTCTCATCTTTAGTTAAGCGGTTAGGACGACCTGCAAATAATAAATGTCATGAGAGGAGATCCCTAATGCAATGATGGTATAAGCTTAGTAGAAAAGTGACAGACTATAAAATGTGATTGATTGATTGGTGTTTTACGCCGTGCTGAAAGGTATTTCACTGATATGATGGTGGTGTATTCCAGCAATAATTGACACTAGCACTTCCATAATGTTCTAAAGTGAATTTTCCTCCAGTGCTAAGTAAAGACAGCATAGATACCATTCAAACAAACTGACCGTAGCCAGAGGACTGTTTAAGAAAATAATAAAAATACTGAAGTATTTCCCATGTTTTTTTTCATAGTGATAGAAAATACAATTGGCATCAAGATATAACATCTTGGAGTTGCACCATTGTGCTCCAGGATGTTTCATGTATATGACAAGGGTGCAGTTATGGTTTGTTTGTTTCATTGAGGTTTTACGTCGTACTCAAGGGTATTTCACTTATATGATGACGTGCCAGCCCAATGGGTGACGGAAACCACCCTCAACGCTACTGGCAACAAACAAAGACAAGATGGGACAAATACATGACACAATACAGACACCCCGAACAGATCGGCTTCCTGTTCCTCTTTAGCTCTGAGAGCACCAGGGCAACATGAAGCTCCCTCCAACCACCCGCGTGCATTTATGGTAACACAAAACCATAAAGTGTTAAGTATTTAACTCCCATAGAAAAGATATCCTCCGCTGAGTGTAAAGTCATGGTGACACTCAATGTAGTACTCTTCGCCAACCGGACGACTATATAATTTATAAGGTTGGACTGGACTGATAATTGAAAATAACTTTACCTATCCTGTAACGCACAATGCTGTGATGTCTTGGTACAAGATCCCAACAAATAAAGTCCACTTCACTGCGAGAAGAGAAAAAACAATAAAATAAATTAGATCATCTCTGTTGTTTTTTCTTGGGGATTAAGACCACGTTTTATTGCAGTTTAAAGTTACACTTAAGGTAAAACCAACATTGGTGCCAAGGGAAACAAGACATTCAAAAAACAAGGATGCAACAACAGATTTATCTTGTTTAATGTCCCTCCCAACTGTTGTTGTTTGTTTGGGGTTAACGCCATACTCAAGGGTATTTCACTTATATGATGAAGGATTGTCCACTTCACACTGTTTCTTGCCTTATAATGGTGGAAAAACTCTTAAATCCCACCCCCGCGATTGCTGTAGCCTGATGGTCGACAGACTGATTCGATCCCGGTAACGGTAAACTGAGTAGGTTAATCTGGCTCAC
>JAQQZZ010132670.1:0-10731 GCA_030265115.1 Mopalia vespertina | reverse complement strand
CGATTGCAAATATAGTTTATTGAAGTTGAATTCTCCAGTTGTTACATCAAATTATTACGCGGGTCAAGTACACAACAAATTGGCGACGAGTGTAAAAACGAACTTTTCCCACCCATTAACGCCTACAATATGGCTAGGTTACTTGGAAACATTGAACAATTCGATGAAGTCAACCAGGACTGGGAAACGTATGTAGAACGCGTGGAGCTGTATTTTGCCGCCAACGAAATTGGAGACGACAAGCAAGTGCCAGCATTTCTAAGCTTGATCGGGGGTAAGACTTATTCACTCTTACGTAGTCTTGTGGCGCCAAATAAGCCATCAACACTGACTTTAACCCAAATTATCGATACATTATCGAAACATTTGTCTCCAAAACCTCTCATCACGGGACAACGCTTCAGATTTAAAGTACGGAAGCAACAAGTGACAGAAAGTATCTCAGAATTTGCTGCAGTACTAAGGAAACTCTCTGCGGATTGTGAATTTGGTGCATTTCTGGATGACACCCTGAGAGACCATCTCATTTTTGGTATCTCAAACGAGGCTATTCAAAAGAGACTCTTGTCAGAGCCAAATATGACTTTTGAAAGGTGTTTACAGATTGCCGTTTCCATGGAAACGGCCGCTAGAGATTTGCGTGAGTTCAACACAGGGGCCAGTGCACCTGTACCTGTCCATGCTTTTCGAAATGCCGAGCGTGCTCTGCCCAAATGTATTCATTGTGGTAAAAATAATCACGCACACGGTGATTGTTGGTTTAAAGAAGCAACCTGCCACAGGTGCCATAAACCAGGGCATATTAGAAGTATATGCACGAATAGAAATCAGAGAAATAAACCACCGAGAGGACAGAAAGGTAACAAAAAGAAGAAAAACACTCAGAAAAATGTACACATGATGAAAGACAAAGACAGTTCTTCCAGTGAAGACGAATTTCATTTATATCACATAAAATCAAATTCAAGTGATGTGATATGGCTGAAACCGAAAGTAAATGGTGTTAGCTTGAAAATGGAACTTGATACAGGGTCAGCCCTTTCAATAATTTCTCATAAAGATTACAAGAGACATTTCAGTGGATATAAACTGATTAACACTGAAACTGTGCTAAAAACGTACACAGGTGAAACAGTACAAGCTCAAGGTATTTTAAACGTAACAGTGATATATGGAGAACAAAAAGCTGAACTTGAACTTTATGTTGTTAACAGTGACGGCCCACCATTATTTGGTCGTTCTTGGTTACGTAAATTACAGCTTGATTGGCCAGCTATTAAGAGACTTTCACTAGTACCTATTGAAGCCAGACAAGGTCTAGAGACAGTGCTAAATCGACACTCAGCAGTGTTCAAAAATGAAGTTGGAACAATGCGTGACATAAAAGCCAGACTAAATCTACAGCCCAATGCTACGCCTAAGTTTGTCAAAGCACGCCCTGTGCCATACGCCATGAAGGACTCTATCGATAAAGAAATTGATAGGCTTCATCAAACAGGTATTATTGAACCTGTCAATCACAGCGAATGGTCAACGCCCATTGTGCCAGTTTTGAAAAAGAACAATACTGTACGCATATGTGGGGACTTCAAGGTCACAGTCAATCCACTATTAAATGTAGATAATTACCCTGTGCCTAGAGCAGAGGATTTGTTTTCAACCTTAGCCGGAGGAAAACATTTCAGCAAAATTGACCTTGCACACGCCTATCAACAAATGTTAGTAGATGAAGACTCAAAACAATATCTGACATTGAACACACATAAGGGATTGTACAGATATAATCGCCTTTGTTTTGGAATTTCATCAGCACCAGCTCTGTTTCAAAAAGCTATGGATCAAATTTTACTGGGTTTGCCAGGTGTCGTGTGTTATCAAGACGATATCTTAGTGACCGGAGCTACAGAAAAGGAGCATGTAGACCGTCTCAACGCAGTGCTTCAGCGACTTGAAGATTATGGGTTGCGAGCCCGTAAAGACAAATGTGAATTCTTCAAAACCTCTCTGGA
This sequence comes from Mopalia vespertina, assembly GCA_030265115.1. Taxonomy (NCBI): domain Eukaryota; kingdom Metazoa; phylum Mollusca; class Polyplacophora; order Chitonida; family Mopaliidae; genus Mopalia; species Mopalia vespertina. The sequence continues at coordinate 8,722 of JAQQZZ010132670.1, read as the reverse complement.
ATATTTGGGACATTTCATTGACGCTAATGGCCTTCATCCATCACCAAATAAGGTTGAAGCCATTATTAATGCTCCCGCCCCAGAAAACGTCACACAGCTTAGGTCATTTCTTGGCTTACTGAATTATTATCACCGTTTTCTACCAAATTTGTCAACAATTATTCACCCATTAAATGAACTTCTCACGAAAGGTAAGACGTGGCAATGGAGTGATAGTGCCAATCGCGCTTTCAATATGGCCAAAGAAATGTTAACATCTACAAATGTATTAGCTCATTATGATCCGGAACTTCCACTGACACTTGCCTGTGACGCCTCACCATACGGCGTTGGTGCAGTAATCTCGCACACATTCCCTGACGGCAGTGAAAAGCCCATTGCTTTTGCGTCAAGAACATTGACTAGTTCCGAACATAACTACGCTCAAATAGACAAAGAGGCGCTCGCCTTAGTCTTCGGAGTGAAGAAATTTCACCAATATTTATTTGGCAGGAAGTTCACCTTAGTGACCGATCATCGCCCACTCACGAAAATTTTCGGTCCGAAAACAGCTATTCCAACCTTAGCTGCCGCTCGCTTGCAACGTTGGGCCTTGTATTTGTCTGCCCATAATTATGACATTGTCTACAAGAATTCGTTGAGCAACGCCAACGCTGACGGACTTTCGCGTCTGCCAATTCCGTCACTCAAACATTGTGATAAACCGGATATTGTGGATCTGTTCAATATATCTCAAATCGACCAACTACCAGTAAAATGCGGGACTGTGAGAAATGAGACTCGCCGAGACCCAATTTTGTCGAAGGTCTTAGAACTTACTATGACTGGTTGGAGTGATACAAACGATCCAGATTTGAAACCATTTTTTAACAGAAGGACTGAATTAACCGTTCAAGATGGATGCCTTATGTGGGGTATCCGTGTCATCGTTCCTCCCAAATTGAGAACTCGTGTGTTAGAAGAATTACACCAAGGTCACACAGGAGTCGTTAAAATGAAGGCTGTCGCTCGCAGTTATGTGTGGTGGCCTAATATGGATTCTCAAATAGAACAAACTGCTAAAGCATGTGCTGGTTGTCAAAAAGTTCAAAATAATCCAGCCCCTGCTCCTCTTCACCCCATGGAATGGCCTACTTCCCCATGGGAACGTATTCAAATAGACTTTGCTGGTCCATTTGAAAACAAAATGTTCTTAGTTGTTGTGGATTCTCACTCAAAGTGGCCAGAAATATTTGTCATGTCATCAATAACAAGCAGCAAGCTAATTGAAGTGCTACGCTCTTTGTTTAGCCGATATGGCCTTCCCCGCCAACTTTTGAGTGATAATGGACCTCAGCTCGTATCTGAAGAGTTTGAAACTTTCTTGAAAATGCATGGTGTTAAACATATCACCTCAGCACCGTATCACCCATCCACCAATGGAATGGCTGAAAGACTTGTGCAAACATTCAAGAAATCGCTAAAAGCATCAGACATAAAACGACCGCTTGAACTCAGATTAGCAAATTTCTTGTTGTCCTACCGCAATTCCCCACATTCAACTACCAACGAAGCCCCATCTATGCTGTTTTTAGGACGTCGTCTACGTTCACGCTTAGATTTACTTAAACCAGACATTAAGTGTAATGTGTCTGACAAGCAAGCTAGTCAGATTGTACAAAGGGAGAGAAAAGCGAAAGATCGACAATTTAATTCTGGACAGCAAGTTTACGCACGAAACTATCGAGATGGACCCAAGTGGATCCCAGGAACCGTGATTTCCAAAACTGGACCCGTTTCGTACACTGTTCAAACTTCACCAAACACTGTATGGAGAAGACACACAGATCAAATAGTTGATCGCTCTGAATCTTCACAAACTATTGCTACCAATAATCAACCTGATTTTAACCATCCAGTTTGTGATTCAAATCCTCAAAATGTGATTGTTGTGAATACTACAAGTCCTCCGCCAGACTGTGTTAGTATTGACAAAAGTGAGCCAGATGATGCTTCAGTTGATAATGATATTGCATCCGTACCACTTCGCAGATCTTGCCGTGTTACTAAACTTCCCTCACGATTTAACGATCATATTACTGATTATTGACATTTGTGTTCTCATTTGTCATATAACAAAGCTAACTGTTTACTGTTTGTCAACGAATTCAATATTACAGTTACATCTTGTTCAGATTAATTTCAGTTGTATCTAGTGTTAAAAATATTGGACACAATGAACATTGAATAGTTTAAGAGTTAAAACTACAATTCTCCAAGATTGGACTTTCCTTTCTAAAGTGACTTTAAACACCTTTTTATCATTTTTTGGTTTGAGTTTATTAATGTTTTAATTGTTTCTAAAACTTTACAGCTTTAAGCTAAGTGAGGAGGAAATTGTAGTGTATTAATATAGGCTGCATTGTCTAGATTTGTTCAGAGTTATTCCCCTTTTCTTGTCACTCCCCAGTCGTGGAGGTTCAGTTGTATTACCATGTTGGCGATTGCAAATATAGTTTATTGAAGTTGAATTCTCCAGTTGTTACATCAAATTATTACGCGGGTCAAGTACACAACAGTAATGGTAAATGGAAAACGAGAAAAAACAGAAGAAATGAACAATATTACAATCATACATCTACGAAAATAATAATCAAACCAGGCGCCCCATTTAACATGACATTGTTATTTAGAGACGACCCCTGAAACAAGTAATCAAATCAATATGTGAAAATATGTTGGTTAACATGGTTTTGAAATTTGGAGATGGTCCCCAATTGTAAGAGACAATAAAGAAAAACATGTTATTATTACGGCAAACTTGTACCAATGAAATATGATTCTTCATCGATATAAAAAAATATTTTGTTAAACAGTAATTGAGAACTTTACACGATCCCTAACATGAATACACAACTGCTGTGGGAACGACCCGCTGATGAATTAACTTGACAGTTCCATCTTATAACAAGGACAATAATTAATAACTGAGTTCAATAAATAATTGTGATTTTCGAGACCGTAACAAACATTACATAAAGCATGTAGAATAGTACCATTACGTTACAGATTCACTGATAAATAAGTTCGGATATACTACGGATAAGTACTATCGCGGATTATAACAAATATCACACATGCGTGTTATCAACAGGAAGTCTGAATGAGAACATCAAAATCTGGTAACCAAGGATACAGCATTCTGACGAAATTATTCAATCGAATCAGACCAGTACTAATGCATATAACACTACATATAGTTGGATTTACAAGAATATATAGATCTGACTTTTTCACATCAAATCGACATCAGAGTTACATTTCACAACTTAATTAATAAAACAATCTATGTTCGATGCAACAAATATATAAAACAGTGTTTAAGACATAGAAATAGTACATTTAGAATTTATTTTCATTACCACATGAGAAGTACAAAATCAAAACAGCTCAAGCCATTAACTTCAATACACGTTTGACCGTTGTGTATCACATTACGGAAGATAATTATCTCAAACTGCACAAAAATAACAAAATTTGGTGATAGTGACTACTTTCAGCAATGAACAAATATCAAATAGCAACCAGTGTGTCGGTTAACAGTTTAATATGACAATACCACTTTAACTGCGTCGCAATGACTCTGTGATGCTAATTTAAACATTACATTAAGCAATTAATCTTACAAAAAATGAACTTCTACTGTTCAAGTTCAGTTAATACCTACTGACATTGTCTACGGATAGTTGTATATTGATGCAGCTTACTTACAACAACAACAATAAATGTTAACAAAATGTGTGAAACTTGCCAGTCATCATCAATCAATTTAGATTGTATAAAGCAATATATTTGTCACTGAACAAGAGAAACAATAACTGCATATTACCTGAACAACTGCCGTAGCTGCAATAACACAGCATCACATCGCCTTTGATTTCCGGGTCCAGTGGCAAGAACCGTAACTATAGCATCAATACAGCAAAACAATAAAATACAATAGAGTTGTTTCTTCTTAATCGTTAAACACCAAGCTCACACAGGGTTGCTATGATTCCCTGGTGCTGCCCTAGCTAAGCGTCTCAGAGTCGATAAAGGTTTGTTTCATATTCTATCCGGATGTTCTGAACATGTGACTTGAAATCGATGCTATCAGAAGATTCATTTCCAGATTCTGAAACAAGTGTTTTGCATGCTTTTTTGTGATCAGTTTTTGGAGCTATCGGCCTTACGTAAGCGTAGATCTATGATCGGTTTCCAGTTTTAGAGTGACCACGACAATCTGCTGGTTCCACAACATATGTTAAACCTTTTCGGGCGATCCCATGATACACATTTGATCCAAAAGCATCTTGAATTTTGTCTCTGCCTCGGAAGTGATTTCGCAGATAAACACGTTCCCCAATTTGTACAAACATCTCCTTGGCTGTCTTAGTGTACTGTTTCGTGTGTTTATCATGCTTAAACCGCAACTGTTCCCTAGCCTTCTGATAAGCGTAGTGTAGGAGTTGTCGATGCTGTGCTACCCAACTAGGTCCTGTTTCTTCTACTGGCCCAACTACCTTGCCTCAACAAGGGTAAAATCAATTGGAAGTCGAGGATTTGGGCGAAACATCAGATAGAAGGGACGTCGAATTATATGCTTGTATCAATTCAGGCAACATGTCTGGCCAGTCCTTTTTATTGGGAGGCAGAGTTTTCAGAAAGTCGGAGATTGTCCTATTGAATAGCTCGCATTGTCCATTGTCTTGTGGATGATAGGGTCTTGTTCTTGACTTTTTCATGCCTCACAGTTCTTTGATGATACTTGCTTGAAAGTTTCGTTTCTGATCACAGTGTAGACGTTGAGGGAGTCCATGTTTAAGGAACCACTCTCTGACAATTGCCTTGGCTGTCACAGCAGCTGCTTTACATTGGCGTGTATTGGATCAGCTATCTTCCGGAATAACAATCCATGGTCTTAACGAATATTCTCCACTGGCGAAAGAGAGGTATCCGCTGTTTTGGCTATTGATTCCACTCAAGGACAGTTGGTTTCCTCCTAAATTCCAGGTAATATCGGCGACCACTTATTACCGGGTCTAGCAGTTGCTTCTAGATAAGCTCTTGGTGAGAGACGAAAGGGATAATTTCTATAGATGGTAGTGGACTTCTGTTGAATTTGTGAAGTAAATAGCACAAGATAATAAATAATTCGTGACATACTATTGCCGGTATCAGTCACATCCAAATAGGCAGTTAAACTGAGCTAGTCGCTCAACTGCTCCAATAAATGTAGATGACTGGATGTAACACAACAGGTTGTTGATGAAAACTGTGAATGGCGATCCTATCAAGTACTCTCGGAACTTCTCGTCGATTGCCCACATCCTACTGTAATTGGCCATGTTTCTTTCAGATCATCCTAACCCTCTGCTGGCGACGGCGCTGACTCTTGGACCTTAGATATCACTGCCCAGATTCCTAGATGGTCGGCATCAGTCTCCAGGAAAAAAGGCAAAGTGAAAACGGGGATACCCAGGATCGGTACAGAGATGAGGCACTGTTTACATTGTAGAAAATAAGCTTGGCATTCTTTGTCTCATTCTCAATTCCTTGGACTTATGTCTCTTGGGTTGAGCTTTTATTGTTTTTTCGCTTGCGTTTGTTTCTTGCCGAGCTTTGTGAAGCGCTGCTGTTGTCTGTATGATTCCTTTAATGTATCTACGATAATAACTAGTGAAACCAAGAAATGTTAACAACTCTTTTTCTGTCGTTGGTTCTGCAGAGATCAAATGCCCAAGATACAGTACAGTGGAACGAAACAGCTAACATTTACCTGGCTCTAGTACCAACCAACGCTGTAATACTTTCTCTAGAACTAAGTCAGTCGTTCTAGTGATCTGTAATGCGGTTGTATTTAAACAACCCCAATGGTGTTATGAAGGCGGTTTTGTGTTGTCTCTCTCATACACTTCCACTTGATTGTAAGCAGATTTGAGATCGAGTGTTGAAAAAATTGTTACCCTAAACATCGCTGTCATCTTCGCCAGCAGACTGTCAAGAAATGTCTTTGTTTCTTTGTTCGGAGCGCCACCTACGTAGTAAACATGTGCTTTACAGTGAGTTTACAGTTTAAGGGGGATAAATCATGTGTTACCACACAAAAAAAGCACAGAGGAAGATAATTCCATTAAAAATGTATTTTATAGACTTATCAGAATTACCATCGTCCACACAGTCATCTTATTGTATTTATGGATCAAATTCTGAAGACGTCACTAGCTTAGTGCTGTTGTTGCTGTTGTTGTCCAGATCAATTCGTTTGTCTTGGCTTGTTTGTCTGCACCAGTCTAATTCTTCCACAGTGTCCATGCCCCGTTGCGGTCATGCGTGACGTCGAGTGACCTTGTGTTGGAGGACTGTCCCACTCCGACAACCGGACTCTTCTTTATTCTATAGGCCCACATCATCTGATCTGCTATATTGTGCGTGACTTACTCCATGTCTTCTTACACATACAGTCTTTCTAGTGCTGGAATGAACAGATAGTTGAAAAGGTGACAATTCTTCCATCCATTTCTACAGCTGCAGCCAGCGGCAATACACAATAGTTCTTAAAGTTCCTCATTAAAACATACTGCAGAGTTTGAACGAACTACCAAAAAGTGAAGCATAAGAGAAAGAGACTTACTAGATCTACACAGAAGGAGACTCATATGCATTAAGTTGATCAAATAGCCGAATATTTGTGCATGTTTGCATGGTGGATGGTTTGCTATGTAAGGGTTTACGGCTACTTCCAGAAGTGAAACAGTGAAACGTATTTTGCACAAAGATAGAGTATGCTCCATGCGACTCAATAATGAGAGTTAGTTTATTCACAAAAATATATTAATTGCATGAATTGCGTTAAATTTCAGGAGTGGACAAATTTGTAAAGGTTTGAAAAAAGGTGGTTTGTAATGAATTGTTTGAGAAATGGAAGGTCGCAGTTGTTATCAATTATCAGATGTTTTTGACCAGGTTTTTGCTGGTCGAACGGGGTCCGATCAGGTTCTTCTAACAGTGTACGTGTTGGGCCAATATGATTGCCACAGCCATGTCAAATAAGGATGTATTTAAGGGAATTGTTGTATCAAAAGGTTGGGGTGTTTTTACAACGTGAAACATGTTTATAAAACAAAACAAAAATATAGCGCATTTTTGGGGATTTATTTCTCAGAATGTTATTACTATAAACCCGAATACATTATTTTATTTAGTAGAATATCCCTTGAACTAAAAAATAGTTCCTCATTTTTTCGAAATGTTTTTGACTTTTTCGTCCGTCCAACCTTAAGATATCGTATAAAAACACAAAATATATCTTTGGAAAATATTTAAAATAATATAAACCGAACTTTTAAAAAAATGAGACAGACTTTTGATGCCCACATCGTCATCTTTAAACTGCAAGTTTCCATGTTAAATAAGCCAAAATGTGAAGTGTCTGAAATTAGTATTCAAAGATTTGCTATGAAGTCTGTCTATATCGGATCTACACTATAGGGGCTAAGCCAAGTAAGTGGTTCTATTTAGTAGTCAGATATTTCGGAATAATACACATGTTCTACACACTCTTAGAAGCAATGGTTCTTTGAGGGTTCTTTAGAAAAGAGGATGGTTCTATATGGAACCATTACTACAAAAAACGGTTCTTTGATATAAGAAGGGCAAAAATACTTGGAAAATTTGCTGTGGGTTTTCAATACAGAACCATAAAGGGTTCACCAGAGCCATGACTAAAGAACGTTAAAGGGTTACAATTCTAGCCATATTTTTCTAAGAGTGTAGTTAAAGTAATATAGGCCTAAATGTCCAACAAGTTTATAAACTGTTGAATGTACACTTCAAGTTACATGTAGATGAAGAATACAGAAAATATTATTACAGTTATCTTATAGGAGAGTATCTGATTTATCTACTGGTAACACTGTGGCCGAGAGAGTAGTATAGAGTGCGCAACTCAGCACGCATTGTTTTTTAATTTTTAATAAAAAAAATTATGTACTTTAATTCCACATGTCATACAGCACATATGACACAATAACATAATTTAAATAAACACAGGTAGACATTTCATTTTAGCCTGAATGAATTCTCGTTACGGTTCTGATAATTACATATTAATAGACAGCTGTGCATGTCAAAGAGAAAACTCCAATTCTGCTATTAACCGTCAAAATTAATGCTGTCATTTCATCATTTTGTAAACATATATATCTTTCCAATTTTAAATATTGGCAAATATTGTATTTTAGTTCAATAAATTACACCTTTTTCTCCCGGCATCTACTTACGTAGATGTATTGTATAAATAACAGTAACGTCATATCAATTGGCTTGAAAAAATAAGAGAGCCTGGGTTTGCCAAGAATACAATCGGGTTTACATCAATTTAAACTAACTCCAGTCTGGGTGTAGACCCATTGAGAAACAAAGAGTCAACTTCTGGGCATTCACAAAATAGGTGATCTATATCTTCAACTTCATTACAACAAAAGAAGCAGTTTTCATTATCCTTAGTTAATGTTCATTGTATATATAAGTTTATTTGTTGCTATAATTCTATGGTTGATGCGATATTGAAACCACTGTATTTTCGAGTTCTTACATAAAGAAAAAGACAGATTGTAAAAACAATACCACTTTTCATATGAAATTTCTCTCCATTTTTCTTGACTTTCAATATGATACTTTTTTGGTAACAGCCGATGATACA
>JAQQZZ010132659.1:0-13681 GCA_030265115.1 Mopalia vespertina | reverse complement strand
TATAATATTTCCATAGATTCATTTGTTACAAAACATTTTATATTACCGAAATTGTTAAGTTAAGTCTGCCATTTATTCCCGAAGATAATTTTATTGTATTCAATATATTGATTTGTATTATGTTGAGGAGATCCGCTGGTGGCCTTGTGGCTGTGGGTTATTCTCATTAAAGAAATAAAGAACTAAATTAAATTCGTTTGATTAGGTTTAACGCCGTATTCAATGTTGTTTTACTTATATGACTGCGCGCCAGCCCAATGGGCGAAGGTTGCCCCCATGGACACTGTTGGCAATCAACAAAGGCAATCACAAGACGAGACGAAGACGCCAGCAATAAAAACATGGCACAAGAAGACACAATGTGAAAGGCTCAATTTTCTCATTTTGTTGCGCTTGGTTATGCGCATTCCAACGCTACCGCGGGATTCAAACGGCCGAAACCAAAGAGCATCTTATTTTAGACAACGGAAACACCAGCTGCTGAGCAGTGTTACCAAAGACACCTTGTTCTTTAAATAGCACATTGAACAGTTACAACCATTTGTTGCTCGTTGAAATGTTCAGCCCCAGGCACTTATGAGACTATTCCAAAACAGAAACCCAGACCGAACAATAGGGCGGGAACTTCGGTATTACGTGTTCAAGCTGTCCGGTACCATTGTTATCCGATATCAGGTATTTTGTCTGAGGTCAATATGTTTTGATGAAGATGACGAATTTGATTTTTCATCTATTTATCAAATTAAATAATATTGCAGATGTGCTGTTTAAAGAAGACGTACTGTTTGACCTATACCATACGCACATGCCTGAAATGACCGTAAAAGTGGTATTTGACACCAATTCCAATGCCAATTTCAGAGTACTCCTAAAACAGCAGCAAGAAACCCCAAGCCCTGATACACAGATAGTAAACTCTCCAGGTATCTTATCTTAATTTCTACCAATTTATGAAACGAATAAACTATGACTTCCTTTGATAAAGAGGCGACACTTTATACATATTTGCAGTAACATGGAAACAAATTGTGTACTTTACTTTATGGTGAGACCTATAGTCCCTATGTATAACCCATACTTTTGCGTGACCGTCAATCCCTTTTGCTTTATTATGGAAACAATCTTCTTTTATAAGATTTCACAGTAGAAACAAAAAGCTTTCTGCACTTAAACTCTCTTTTATTACGCTCTCCATCCGAACTGTTACAAGATCCGAGCACAGTTGGAAGTCAGTGGTAGTTTTAACAGAGACTTCTGTCACGCAATGTCTTTGTTTTGTCAGTATATTGTCTCAAGGAGCCCATTGTGGACAAACGCTCCGCGAAACACCATAATCGTCACAATGTCACTCCTCAATTTCGCTGTTTATAGGGTTTTAAAAGTGCGGAAGTTACGCACATCAACTCTACATCGCTTCTTGATTCGGCTTTATCAACGTAAAATTATCTTCGGTTGTTGTGACCTGTTTCTGCTAAATGCAAATGGTATGCCTTCTTTACAAGATGCTCAGCGGTTTTTATAGAATGTTGCTTGTAGTCAATTTTGATGATCTATTAATACCCATGTCGTAGGCAGTTAAGCTTGTGGTAAAAATATTTTGTCAGTACAATCTGTTATAAACTTACCTTTTGTGACAAGGTTATAAAATACTAAGTAAATACTTATTAACAAGCTAACCAATATTAAGTAAAAGCGCGATGATTCTTGGTACAGACTATGCCCATACATGAAGGGCTCATCGTTATCTCCTAGCTACAAACCCTGCGATAAGTCCTCTTCAGAATTCACCCGGAAGTCCTCAAATGTATAACGTGCAGCACCTCGGATGTATATTTGTCGTGACCAGTTGGTAATGAATTTGCTATGATCATCTGATGAACTTAATGTGTGCTGCGTAGAGATTTCCCAGTTTCCATTTGTTTTGGCGTGTAAGTTTTTATTTTGTGTTATCTAAAGTGATATGAAATGTTGTTTATGGTTGTATAGTGTGCATATGGCGCTAAATAAGCTTCAGTCGAACAAAATGTTGGATTTTGATGCATATTCATAAACGAATCAGTGATGAACTAAGGGACGGCACTGTAATAATGCGTCTAACGCGATGTTTAGCAAATTGATCCAGAATTTTCCCCAATGTGAATATATACGTCTTCAATCGTCCCCATTAAAATGGGTCAGAATGCTAATGCATAAAAGTCAGCTGTCGTCAAAAGTAGTCCCGTGTCTAATGGTTATTGTGCTGCACAGACGACATTGCATACAGATTTTGAACTTTGATTGTCTGCCTTTTAATGAACAATCGATTCATTGCACGCATCGTAAACACAAGATTTTTCCATGGAGCTGTTATCAGCGTGATTACCACTGTGTAAAAGGTATGAACGTTTTTATCAAATTACCGAATCTGCTACTGCCAAGTGATAACACTATCAAATACATTGATCATCTAAACAGCATTGGTTTATCCTATGGTAAAATGCTCACTACGGTACTTCCTTTTGACTGGATTCCCTTTTAATTAGAGTTTTAAGCCACAGTTACGGTTATCTCACTTATACTTGACGGTGTTCCACCCCAGTAGCTAAAGGAATCCTCCCTCAATGTCACTGTCCATAAATAATTACAAGACGGTATAATCACATGACGTTATATGTAGACGTCTCAAGCAGATCAACTTCTAGCTGCGCTTAAGATCTGAGAGCACACGGACAGCGATATGGTCCCTCTAACCGCCCGCTTTACGCGAATCAGTTTGCCGTGGTAAATTTAAAGGTTGATGTACGGCAAAACAGCGATGGTTATTTTCCCACGCGATTACCGCTGGCAAGTCGACATATAAGAACAAGTTTTTTTGGGGACAATAAAACATTTTTTTGCGAATGAGATTGGACATCAGAAAGCTCTTTAAACTAAATACTTAGGTAAAAATTGATATGGAATTATCCACGTATATTTAGTTGAGCACAAATCTATTTTCTATTATCCGAATCTATTAAAAGATTGAGTATGCGTGGTACTTTTCAAACAGAGAGTGTATCGTCTTTGAATTTTACGCCATATCCAAGTACATTCAACGTGTGCGGACCATCAACTGAAGGTCCTTACGTTCACTATCCTGGCCCAGCTAACAGAGCTACGGCTGGCAAAATTTAAACTTAGATCAAGAAACATGAATGTAGGTCGGACTATTTTTAACTACCTCTCTGAGTCGCGATTTAATTGGATTCGATAAGGGGTTAATTTGATGGTGTTCCAGACTATCAGACTCAGCGGTCTTACAGACGTGACCAAAAGCTACACTAGTCCTTTATTCTGCGTATGGTATTGGTTTCTGGACACTTTCAATGACTTGATAGTTACACGCTCGGGAGACTTGACGTACGGTAAATATACATAGTGTCAAGGATAACAATTAACCTGACTGTACCTTTGTCTTCCAGTCACCCTTGAAATGTCCGTCACTTATCAGAAGTGCCTGCAGATCTCATTTCTTTAAAAGCGATGGCTCAATTTAGCGTTTTTGTTCGATATTGGGTTGTGCTAAAAATAACCAATCTTTTATTAACGCTTATTGTGAAACCGATTAATATATTTTAATAACCACCAAGTGAAACCCTGTCCGCAAAGAATCGCAAAACAGGCGAGATTGAACGTGGAAAATAAACCTTATTACTAGCTATATTGTCCTTAATAACGATGACCAACTGGACCCAACAATCCGTGGATATTTACCGGCGACCGTCGCATACCACATTGTAATTTGATATGAACATGAGAAACGAAGCAATCTTTAAAATTATCTGTCAATATAATGTCGAATATTGGTAAAACAAATTATATAATTATAATTAAAAGGATTGAAAAGTAAATATTCGGTGTATCTACATGTACGAGCGTTTAACTTCCATATTAAAATGACAGCTGTAATGAAAACATAAGGGTTTCAATTAGCTGTCGATAGAACAATCGTGCCAAGGTCACTCTCTGTGTGAATGTGCTTTTAAAGATCTGTTTTATTTATCAGTGTTATTTATGAACACTGATGATGTTTTTAAACCCAATTATATATATCTGGATTGACTTGTCATGCTAACAATAATAAAATCATATAAACGAGAAGTATGGAACTCACGCATTCCTTGACTTCAAGCCATACGTGCAAAAGCCAGTGCCTGCGCTAACCACAGAGTATGAGGGGTTTCTAGACAGATGTAATGGGACTTAGTGAATCGTCGCTAGTTCGTCGCTGTTTTAGAGAAAGAGTATGTAAATAAAGAAAGCTTCTCGAATGATACGTTACACGTGGAAATCTATGTGAGCTTTCCGTTATTCAGATGTATTAATTGTTTATAAATAAAAGATATTCCGTTGATCGTAGTTTCTCTAGGGCGACGGCTGCAAATTTGATAGACAAAAGTTCAGTGTTTGTGGGATTAATTCTTAACTTTTTTATCCGTCAATCTCTCTTGTAACTCGAACAAAAATGTTTCAAAATCGTTTGCAGTCATATTAAATCGATAACACTGCCAGAACTTCAAAGATTGACCATTTCTTGTTATGTCGTATTTAAATACTATGAAAAACCAGGGGGCAACCTGACAAACCACCCCAGTGGAATCACAGCGTGTCCGCGGAGGTTACTCGAACCGTTGAGCGGCATGTTCGTACATCGAAGGAAACCGGACATGCTAACTACTCAACCATCGAGGCAAGCCTCATTGGACACAGACTATGTTAGTATGTAAAATTCACGCAGAAGCACATATATAAAATTCCAGCTTCCGGGTTTAGATATCTATGCTAAGCTAACGGCTTCTGCTTCAAACATTTGAAGGCAAGTCAGAAGAGAAATAGTCTGAAGACTGTGGATCTGATATACGTTTTACTCACTTTATGTAATCTGTTTGTGACAAAGATCAGAGAAACACATCTATTAAATGTTTAATATGGATGTTTAGTGAACAATAACCATATTAACGATAGATCGCCGAAGGAAAATAGTTTATCTCTTTCTCCAGATATGAAATATTTGTATCCATGCCCCGTTGACCATGGAGCTAGACAATAATCAATTAAACCCTTAATATTACATATATATTAATAAATTAACACAGCTGCTACTTCAAAACTACCTGACCCAGTGAGGTGTGATTGGGATATCGATGCACTAATGGGTGCATTGAACCAATATGCGGAAGATATTAATCACATACATATTGAATAAGTTGGTTACCATTCTTACTGACCCAGAAATGGCCTAAAGCCAACCACAGTTACTCCTATGATACTGTAAAAGGCCAATGTGTTCTTGTTCAAACAATTACCATGAAAACACAAAGTGTATGTGCTAGGTGAAAACCTTCCCATCATGTTAGTGTTAGCGGGAGAAGAATTGGCAGAATCAGAAATTCACCACTTTAACTTGCGCGCGAAGTTAGACAAAAGTTAAACAGGACAAAAAATATGAATGAGAATCAAATGGCGGAGCAAGAAGTTCAATGAATCAGTCGATCGATATATCAATCGGTCAATCAATCAATCACAGGTTTCATAAATGCGATAACGCATAGGCCTATCTTTTTGTGGAGGTTTGTCACACAAAAAGCAAAATGACAACTGTTTCTTTTCAGTAATATGCAAGTGAGAACATATAGCTACAAGAAAAAAGTGAATCTGTCCGTACGTGTAACCTTGGGAAATCGAAGATTTTAGTGCGCATTTATTTTATTAGAACAAGCAGAGTTAAATTGCAGGACAAATGCTTGAATCGGTTGAATCAATTAATCTAGGTTAATCGATCAATCAATCAATCAGTAATTTATTTATCAATTCAATCTGAAGTACCACACTCTGTTGTCCTTTTCGAGCGAAGCAATGTCGTCTTTACTTTTTTGAAGAAAGACTTACTTTCTAACATAGTAAATGCTGCGCTTTTGATGGGTATGCTACAGTCGGACTCTCTAGTCCAGTTTCGAGCGAAGCAATGCCGTGCTCACTTTACACTGGAGAAAGATTTATTTTCTAACATAGTGTCGGAAAACATCGACGTACTATAGATGGAATACAGCTCGGCACGACGTAAACACCAGTCAATCAGGCACAACTGTTTCGCCACTTTCCGCCAAACCATATATATTCTTGACTGGAGAATGTAAAATCCAATTAATTTACAGGGTCGTGCCAAGTGAGGATATTTTGGAAAATAAAGAAACCCGACACTGCCCTTATATCACATTCGTTGAGGCATACTCGACTGCATCTCAACTTGACCTATCTTTAAAACCATATTGAACGTAAATAATAAAACTAATGATAACATGTATTGACAAGCAACAGCATGGGTTATAGTGTTTCAACACACGAGAGTACAGTATATGCATTTCAAGTACTGGAGTTGTTTCGGTGATAAAGAGCATATATGTGTTCTTCAAAAGTGTAAAGAATTTCCACAGTGAGCTCCGCAACCATATTTCCTTCTCTGTCGGGTAGCCTTATGCTCTATTTATAATGAACTATTCCTCTGTTTGGTAAGTCTGGATACGTCTAGACTAGATTAGCATACGTAGGAAATGAGAGGGCATCGGAACTGATACGGTCATGTTTTATTCGTGGCTTAAGCCATTTGTATTCAATATAGCCCGGGAGATGATCAACCAAGCGAGTTTACAATCCCGGAAAGGTTCCAGGCTTCACGAAACACTGATAAAGTAAACCTCTCACATGAATTACTGCAGGTTTACCAGCAAATACCTTCAGCCCACAGATGACAAGCAGTAAAGCATAGCAGACTGGTTATATATATATATATTTTTTTATGAACATTATAACTTAATATGGTTAATATTAATAGTGTTTTCGTTATGTTGGGATAAACTGCAACAATTTCTGAACTAGAATCTGTTCAAATTAAGAAAGTGTTATCCCAAAATAACGAAAATTACTGCTGGCGATTCGGCGCCTAACTCTGAGGGTCGTGGGTTCAAATCCCAGGAGGGTCTCAACCTGCAAAATTTTCTGAACTAGAATCTGTTCAAACTAAGAAACTGTGATCCAAAAATAAGGAAAACACTGTTAATATTCAAAATGATAAAATGCAGACTCAATAAGCCATTTTATATAGTTAAAAACATTTATTGTGAAGTGATTTTGAGGATTTATTAGGTATGTTAGTCTAAAGTATAGAGACACAACTTCTATGGACATTATGCACATAATTTAAATGTAAGCTGGCCGTGACAAGACAAGGGAAGCCATCCCCCATTCTAAGACCACCACTTCTCAAACATTACAGTTAACTTTCTATCTTATATAACAAGGCTCCCTTTTCTATTTTCTCCTCTTTAAAACTAGGTTAAAATATACTTTAATTAACGTCGGTGTTATAACGATCAACACTCGCTCAACTTAGGAGCTATTCTCGCTGACCAACTTTGTACCTTTGTACCAAATGGCCCTATGTGTTAGTTTTGCAGATAATGCCTATGAACATTAATGTTGCCTTGCTCCACACCTTTGCAGTTGTTCACCAAACATTGGAAATTTAAGTCGTCGCGAAAGCTTTAGTTCAATATTATAAAGCCAGATGTTATACACTACTAAATCGAAAAAGCAAACGCAGCTATTGGTTTAAACATGGGTATATCGACGTCATTGCAGTAACAAGACAAATTTGGAGCACGGTGTATGAAGACAAAAATGTTACACGTTACGCTAAGTTATACTTCAGGTAACTTGGTCAAATTGGCATGGGATAATGTTTACAATTCTTCAACAATAAATTATAGCGGTAAAACACTATGCTTTAAGTTTTTTCACTCTAATGACCGCGTGCAAGCCCAATGAGTGTATGAAATCACCATTGACCTCAGTGGTAATAAACAAAGACAATACACGACAATCACAAGACGAGATAAAAACGTAAACAACACACACGCGGCCCAACAAAAGACTAGATTCAAGATCGAGTCCGTCTGTCGAAGTCCGACAATGGCGGGGGTGGTTTTTACGAAGTTTCAATTCGCTTTTCCACGTTGATTTGGCAAGTAACATGGCGAAGAGGGCAATCCGTCGTCATATAAGTGAAATACCATTGAGTACGACGTTAAACCCCTATCAAACAAACAAACAAACACAACGGAAAACCTCTAAGTTTATCTCGCCTGGTTATGTGAATTCGAGGACTCCTGAGTGATTCAAATGGCCCCATCAAAGGGGGTTCTATTTTCAGCCAACGGAAACTTCAGCTAGCTGAGCAGTATACTCTACATTGTTACAAAAGACACACTGTTCCTTAAAGCGCACATTATGCAGTTATAACTACCTGTTGTTACCAGTTGAAATGTACAGTCTAAGGCACTTATGGCCCTTTTTCAAAAGAGCTGCCACGGACCAAATTTCGACAAAATACTGTGGCAACTTCAGTATTTTGGTCAAACTGTCAGGTATCCTAATTATCAGATAGCAGGTTTCTTGGCTGAGGTCAGTATGTTTTGATGAAGACGAGGAGTATTATCTTTCCATATATATCAAACTAAATAATAGTTAAGCTGTGCTGTTGGGAGAAGCCTCGCTGTTGGACCTATGTCATAAGGATATTTATGAAAATGACCGTAACCTTGGTGCTGGACATCGATAAATCAGATTATTTGAGACTAATCAGAGTTCGAAGAACACCAACACGAGACGCCAAGCTTTGAGACATAGACTGTCAACTATCCTGATATCTAATCTTAAATTTGCAAATTTATGAAACGAATTAACTGTTCATTCTTATATTGTTTGATTGGTGTTCTATGCCGTGTTTAAGGGTATTTCACTTATATGACGGTGGTGTATTCCAACAATAATTGACACCAGAACAACCCTACAATGTTAAGTGTTTTGATACTGTTGGGAAGTTAAATCTCCCTCCATAGTGCTAAGTAACGACAGCATTGCTACTCTGCAAACAAACTGCCCTTAGCCAGAGGGCCTCATCCCTTAGATGAAGATGTAACACTTTATACATATTTGGAGTAACAGGGAAGCAAAATGTGTCCCTTTTTTCTAGCTGGTGCGACGTAGTCCCTATATAAAACCCATAGCTATGTGTGCCCGTCAACGCCGTTTACTTTATTATAGAAACAATTTTTTTTATAACATTCCAAAGTGCCACCGAAAAGCTTTCTGCACTTAAAGGCGTTTATATTTCTCTTTATATCCGAACTGTAACAGTTTGAAATCAGCGGTAGTTTTAACACGGCGACAGTTGTCACGCAAATGACTTTGTTTTGGCAAGATATTGTCTTAAGCAGCCTCATGGTGGACAAACGCTCCACGAAACGCCATTATCACACAATGCTACTTCTCAAATTCCCTGTTTATTATCTTTTAAAAGTACAGAAGTTACACATAAATTGTTCCACCGTTTCTTGGTTCAGATGATGTTGACCTGTTTATGGGCGACACAGTCAATGTAAATGGTATGCCTTCTTCACAAGATGCTTAGCGGTTTTTACAGAACGCTGCTTCTAGTCAATGTTGCTTAACTTTCTGAAACATCTTAGTTAAACAAATATTTTCTCAGTGCACTCTGTTATGATGGTGTATCCGTCCATCTAAGAAACCATCTAAGGCGTCACCTATCTGGCTACACGCAATGACAGGACAGGGCTACACGCGATGTAAAATGTAAAAGACGTCGCAGCCTTAGCTCTGTAAGAACCAGTACATCATGAAGTTCCCTTCCAAGCACCAGCTAAGTGTTAAGGACACACGACTGTTTTAACACCATTTACTCGGACTTATTTTGACATACAAATAACCCTACTTTCTGTGACGACGGTACAAAACATTATCTTATTTGTAACGTATTTTAAACGGAATAACGCTTGTGGTTATATTTCTGTACTTGTAGACGTATTGAAGCGACAATTTACACAAAGAGCAAACATACACACTAACACAAAGTATACACAAGTACTTGCTATGTCAGAAAATCAGTGTTCCCCCAGTAACAAGTTAAAAGCATGGTAGTTTTTGGTACAAACTATCTGCCCATACATGGAGGGCTCATCTCAATTTCGCGGGTGATTGGGAGGTAGCTTACTGTTGCCCTGGTGCTCTCAGAGCTTAGATGCAACATAAAGCTGATCTTTTTGTGATGTCTTTGTATTACGTCCTATATTTCCCCCCTGTTCTCTCTTGTCTTGTTTGTTGCCAGTAGTGATTTCCTTCGCCCATTCCTCTAGCACGCAGACATATGAGTGAAATAACCTGAAGTACGGCGTTAAATCCCAAACCAAAGAACATACATCTCAAGTTCATAGCTACAAACCTTCTCATTAGTCATGGAATGTACCACATACATCACGGTACGTATATCTATCGTAACCAGTATGAAAGGAATTTGTTCTCATCGCCTGATGAACTGCATAATGTGTGCTGTATAAAGATTGCAGAGTTTCAATTTATTTTGGCTTCTAAGTTGAGATTGCGTTATCTAAAGTAATATGCAATTTTTGTTCATGGGTGTAAGGTGTGCATACGGTACTAAATAACCTTCCAGCGAACACACATTTGGTTTTGATTCATATTGGTATACGTATCAGAAGTGACGGCACTGTAATAACGAGAATCAGGCGATGTTTAGCAAATTGTCCCAACATTTGCCCCAAAGTAAATATGTCCGTCTCCAACCGCCCTCCTTGGAATACTAATGCATAAAATAGCCAGCTGTCTTACTATGTAGTCCCGTGTCGAATGGTTATTTTGCTGCACAGCCGACATTGCATAAAGATTTTGATTTTTGATTGTGTGCCATATAATGAACAATCGATTCTTTGCGCGCATCATAACCACAAGATTGTTCCCTAGAGCTGTTAGCTGTTACCAGCGTAGTTACCACACTGTACAAGGTATTAATGTCTTTGTCAAGATATCACGTTTCCCAAATCTGCTACCGGCAGTTGATATTGTCATCAAATAATTTTTTCATCTAATCACCTCTTGCGCTAATCAATACTTTTCAGTTAAGCAACAAGTTTATTCACAATATTCATATTCTCAAGCAAAGACAAAAACCGGAGAACATGCAATCACAGGAGGTAAAAAAGGGAGCATACCGTTTGCCCTGGTGCTCTGAAAGCTAAGTTGCACATGGAGCGGATGTGTTTGTGAGGTCTGTATTACGTCATGTGGTTGCCCTGTATTTGTCTTTGTTTGTTGCCAGTGGTGTAGATTCCTTCACCCATTGGGCTGGCAAACCTTTATTTGAGTGAAATACTTTTAAGCACGGCATTAAACCCCAATCAAACAAACACATCATGTTTCTTCCAGAAACAACCTTGCGCCCAGCAATTCCAAACGCAAAGCTCATCTATAAATATACACAGATCATTTCATAGAATAAACTTGACAATTCATGTGTGTAAAATAAAAAGGTCCAATAGAGCGTAATGTGTTTCATTTTCTCTTTTTAAATCTCTACTGAGTGATCATCTTCTTGACCTTCTTCTCCTCTCGTTCAATACATATATGTTTCTTATTATATAAATAACTACATATATGTTGTATAAATTATGCTGTATATACGTTACTATTTATATTCAACACATCCACAAGACAATATCTAAAAATGTGCTTACAGTTGATCATTATAAGTCCATAAAATACCAAACAATATTTAACGGAATAAATAAGCCCTCTGCATGGAACTTTCTCTCCCGCCAGACTCTAGTCAATAAAATAAATTCATAATCCCATTATTTCCTTTCAGTTTATTTATTATGTATATATACTTGTATTTGTATCTCTGGTGAATAAATGAAATGAAATGAAAAATGAAATTAGTTTACACGAATGTTTAGCAATGAGTGGACATATCCAATAGCTAATTGGATATATAAGAAAAACAGTTTTTACGGCTATTGGAATTAATTGTTTCGGTGGAAATAGGTTGATATGGAATAATCTACATTTATTTATTAGAGCACAATGCTATTTTCTATGTAAGATTTACGCAACTAGATGATCTTTTTATTTTGAAGAAAACGCTATATCCAAGTGTGCATTTTACTTGTGCACATCATCAACTGGAGATCTTTATGTACACCACCCCGGCCCAGCTAAGTGAGCCATGGTGGGCAACATGTTATTTTTAAACTTAAATCGAATTGCATGAATGAAGATCGAACTATGTTTAACTTCTTCTCTGAGTCGCGATTTAATTGGATTCGATAAGGGGTGAATGGATGGTGTTCCAGCAGATCGGGTTAAGTGGTATTACAGAACGGGCCAAAAGCCACACTAGTTCTTTATTCTGCGTATGGTATTGATCTCCGAACACCTTCAATGAGTGAATATGTACAGACTCGTGAGACTTGACGTACGGTAAATATACCTAATGTCAGGGACTATAATTAACTTGAATCTACCAGTGTCTACCATTCACCCTGGCAATGATCATCCCTTACCCCAAGTATTTTTAGATCCACTTTCTTTGAAAGGGATGGGTTAATTTAGTGGCTTTGTTCGATATTGGTTTGTGCTAAAAATAATCAATCTTTCACGAATGCTTATTGTATCACTGAAGAATACAGTTTGATAGCAACCAAGGGAAACGCTGCCGAATGTTTTTTTCCAAGAAGAAGAATGGCTGCAGGATGGGAGACTGGAAATGTTCTCCACACCTTCCACAAAAATTTAAAGGAATAATTCTTCAGGTATTTCATAAGCATGGCAACTTCAAACGGCAACTCCAATTTCAACGGTCCCGTTTTAAAGTGTTGGGAAACTAAACTAGTCTTTGTTTGTTTGTATGACCGAGGTTTAACGTCGTACTCAAGGGTATATCCCTTACATGACGACGGATTGTCCATTTTACATTGTTCCTTGTTTAAATACGCTGGAAAACCGTGAGGAAACCTTATGAAAGCCACCCCGCGAGTGCTGGAGACACATCGTGTGACTCAATCACGCGAAGGTCGACAGAGGGAGATGAAACCGTGGACGGTACATTGACGTCGAATTAGTAAGCAGACACGCCGAGCTAGCCAAAGTTGCGGACTCCAATATGGAATTGAACCTCATAACCAACCACTTTAGCTGTAATAGCCACCGTTACATACAGCGGGCGAGTAAATCTAATTGTTCTTAATGCAATTCCAGTTGGCTATGTACAAGAGAAACGACTCCATCTTTAAACTTCTCCACCAATGTTGAATATTTTCCAAAACATGTAATAATTATGGTTAAAAGCTACGAACGGTTGACCTTGTTATTTAGACGACAGTTGTATTCAAAACACAATGGCCTCAATCTTACGCAGTAACACATATGTAATGTCATTAGCCCTTTGGTTAAGGCAAGTCTGTTCGACGAGTAGCAACGCTGTCTTTACTTAGCACTGGAAAAATATCAACTTTCCATTTATGGATGTGCTAGTGTCAATAATTGTTGGAATACACCGCCGACATACACATGGAATACCAATAAGACTGATGTAAACACCAATATAGCCGATGTTATTATGTAGCCAGGGCAGACAACAGTTAACCGTTTCTGGTCGAGCTTTCTATCGTTTCCAACCCTCAGTGGTTTGCACAAAGTTTTCATCCACTACTCTCTCTCGAAAAAGCGAGGTTGTATTGTTTCGTCTGTTTTCCGGTCACTTTCCGGTAAATTCTTATCTACACAGAATAAA
>JAQQZZ010132658.1:0-28074 GCA_030265115.1 Mopalia vespertina | reverse complement strand
ATTTTGTCAAGACCATCAATAAAGTATTTGGGTGGCCTGGGTGCACCCAACTTTTTTCTTTTAATTCTACCCCTGACTTGTACACAACTAGTGAGTACTATACACGTATAAAGGTTGCAAAGAAAAATGAAAGACAGTCATCCATTCATCAGAGCAGTGTTTTTCAAGACACCTTTACCACTTACATTTTTGGAGTCCATGTGGGCTTTCTTCCTGACTCTGAGCAACTCCTCTTCTAGCTGTTTTATTTTCTCAGTCAACGCAATTTCCCTAATTCCAAATACACATAAAAGCAATACATGTCTGGACTAAAATGGTCAAAAGCAAAAGTTTGCAAAACTCGAAATGATTGAAATATAAGTAGGAAAGAATGAGGAGCAGTGGATAAATGGGGGTCTTCTTAACCAGTGAGCAGTACAATATTCTGCAATATATCTCTGGGAAGTACTGTTTCTCTTTGTTTACAGTAACATACATGTAATGGAACTGATATTCAGACATAGTGCCTTACAGACTCTAGAAAACATGGTCAGAGAAATGCTGATTGTATGCCAATGTGTTTCCACAATACTTCTACAAAAAATACTGTTGAAAAAATGTGTTCAAACAGGTAAGGAATACTGCAAATATCATACTCACTTGTTTGCAGTCGTCATTGATATGTGATTCAAGTTTGGCCCAGCATCTGTAAAAAAATTAATTTCACTATCATCTAAACAACCATAAAGTACGCTTTTTAAAACAAAATGTAAGCAGATTATGAATTAAGGGGCTATACTGCAGATTTCCGATCTTGTTCTGTTAGATTTTCTTCATAATCCAGAGTCTACACAGCTCATTACATATATTTCTAAAAGCTCATTACATATACATGTAGTTGTAACTTATAAATAATTTCAAAAGTGTTGTTTACACATGATTTTCCATATTCACACAAATTGAATGTTACACGTAAAGTCATCCAGCCCCTTGTCAGCAATATTCATGATGTTTAATCCCTGTCAAGATTGTATAAGCCTATGCTTAGATATACATGCGAAGAAACACCTGCTTGATTTTATTCTTTCTCACAGGCAATCAAATCTATGGCACCCACAAGGAAAGTTGGCAATAAATCTTTAAAGTTGGAATACAGTTTGTATCCTGTCCTAATGGGTAACAGCAGTTGGTGATACTGTGGAATGAACACTGCTTAATTGTGTTCCTGCTAATGCGTCAGTCAGATTCCTCAAATGATCACCTTACGCTTGATTGGTGATATCTTGTGGAGTGTTCCGAAGATACATTGCTCATTAATACATTAAACTCCTTAAAGTGTGCAGCATTAACTGTTTACAAGTGTTAGTGTAGTAACTGTATTAGAATGGCTTATCATACAATTTTACACTTCACATCTTCTGAAAGCTAATTGATTTGGCATTTCTACTTAAATACAGAAAACGTGATTAAATTCGTTTCAGTGGATTTTGGTGGCAAACCTGCAGTATAGTTTCTTTAATATTGGTTCATGCCTAGCTGAAAGGCAAGATCTCCCATTTTCCAGAACTTATTACCCTGCATTCTGCATAGAAGACTGACTTGTTATCCATGTTAAAACCTTAAATCCACATGTAAAGGTAAAATGTGGAAAAGAGTCTAAATTTCAACGATACTTACCAACACTACCTTGTGCGCTATGAACGAATCCATTTGATTCCTAAAATTAAAGAAAGAGAACTAACATTGGTATAACGGACCAAGAAAAGCTACAGCTTATAGTAACTCTTCAACCATATCCAATGTTTCAAAATAATGCAAATGATTATGGTATCATGTGTGAGTTGATGCAGCTCAATCTGTGCAACTGATATTAGGTATTATTGGGTGTATACATGAAAGTGAAGAGATTGTGTGATCATAGAATGAAACAGATGTGAGCATACCTCTACAATTAGTCCATCTTCTGCAGCTGTGCGTGCCTTCTCTCTGACCTCTGTAAGCCTGAATCCATCCACCTTGTTACTGTCACCTAATACAAGAAAATTCAAACACAAAAATTTTATAATTAATAGGTGTCTCAGGGTCATGAGGGTTGAATCGATAATTCTTGTCTTTAAGTATTACTGTTTTCCATTTAAACATCAATAAATTTTCTCCTTTTACAAGTACTAGATTAGAATAAAAGTTCTAGTTAGCTGTGTATTGCTGAATAAGGGACTACAAAGCCTTCGCAGAGTTACACTGGAGGAAAAACACTAGGAACGTACATGTATCTCTTCAGTATGTTCAGCATGGTAGCTTTGTAAAATGGGCCCCAGTCACATAACCCCACATTGCCTCATATCTCACAACACTTTACTTACAATTTTTGCAATGCAGGGATAAATATACATTTATGCTATTCAATGTGGGGCGCAAGCTTTGCATTCTTTCAAGTTATCATAAAACAAGTTACAGTATAAACCCCAACATTGCCATATATCCCACTATCATGACTATGTTTAACAAAACATCTTGCAATATGGTTATAAATGCATATTTACGTTAT
This sequence comes from Mopalia vespertina, assembly GCA_030265115.1. Taxonomy (NCBI): domain Eukaryota; kingdom Metazoa; phylum Mollusca; class Polyplacophora; order Chitonida; family Mopaliidae; genus Mopalia; species Mopalia vespertina. The sequence continues at coordinate 25,547 of JAQQZZ010132658.1, read as the reverse complement.
TCAAAGTGGGGTTCATGGTTTGAGCTCTTGTAACTTGTCAGTTATATAACCCCACAATGACATATATCCCATTATGCTTAACAAAATATTTTGCAATGTGGCAAAATATATATATTATTCCCACATTGCAAAATGTTTCCTTAAGCAGAGTGGGATATATGTCATTGTGGGGTTATATTACAGATTTTAAAAGACATGTTACTGGGACCAAAACCATGAACCCAACTTTGAATGTCGAATATATATATATTCCTACAATGCAAAATATTTTGTCAGGCATAGTGGGAAGTACATGTATGCCATTTTGGAATTATAAAACTGATTTTCAAAGATAAGTTACAAGAGCTCAGACCATGAACCCCACTTTGAATGTCAAATATATATATATTCCCACATTGCAAAATATTTTGTCAGGCATAGTGGGATATATGTCATTGTGGGGTTATAAAACAAGATTTTCAGTAAAGTGACGAGTTACAAGAGCTCAGACCACCTACCCCACTTTGAATGTCAAATATATATAAATATATATATATTCGACATTCAAAGTGGGGTTCATGCTTTGGGTCCCAGTAACTTGTCTTTGAAAATCTGTATCTGTAATATAACCCCACAATGACATATATCCCACTCTGCTTAACGTTTCAATGTGGGGTTCCTGGTCTGAGCTCTTGTAAATCGTCTTTGAAAATCTATTTTATAACTTCACAATGCTTTACGACATATTTTGCTATGTGGGATATATGAATGCTCGTTATTCAAAGTGGGGTTTGAGTTCTTGTAAGTTATCTTTCAAGATCTGTTACATAACTCTACAATTACATATATCTCATTATCCATAAATAACAATTTTGCAAAATGTGAGGTTAAACATACTGGAATATTTTGAATGAAGATCTTTAATGTAACACAAAGATCTATCATTTTGCTTCACATTTTAACAAGCTAAACACCCATGTACTACTACATGTATAGACTCACTACATATCCATAGTGTATGGATAAATCTGTCTCAAAGAGACAATTGGTGTTTTCAGTAAGATGGATGGACATCGAAATTATAAAATCTCATTCAGCCTGCCCTAAATGCACTGTGCCTTGTGAGAGTGAACTAAGATACAGTGGTTCCACCATGCAATAAAAAAATATGTGTACCTTTATTGTTAAGACCAAGTATAACATGTAAACTGATAAACATAGTAAAACTCAGGCATACTTTCAACACTGTTTTGCATATCTCCAGCACACCCACTTAGCTGAGAAAGTCCAAACGGTTTCTGAAATCAGGCAAACGGTAGGTAGATGTAGCTGTCTCCACCAAATTCAAGGTCATGCAACAACTCAATGTAGAATTCAGAATTAAACTCAGTGTCAATGTAACTTTCACAAGGCACAGACATCTGTGTGTAGTTTTCTTTTAATATTTTGCTCAAACTCTTAATTTCAATGTAGTGGTTTGGTATTTGAGGCTTCGCCTGTCCATAATTCATTCAAGAAATAGCACACAAATTATTCAAAGCCTGTTATAAAATGGGACTAACAAGATCTTTTAAACAAAGCAAACTTTACTGTCAGTGTCTTTGTAATTGACTCTTAGCCATAAAATCAATCAGCTAACAAACAACAAAGGACACTTACACCACAAACTGAAAATATGTCAGAGTCGTCAGAATCACATGAATTGTCTACAACATCTTCAAGGGTGCCCTTTCATGGTTTTACCACAGACAGCGTTCCATTTACTTCAGAAAGGAAAAGGAATAAATCCCCGGTCTCTGGTTCAGCTTTCTGAAAGCAGAAATAGATCTAACATGTACATTTTGCCTATGTAACATACTTTCACTTTTATAAAACTAAGTCCCATTGTGCAGAACAAATTACCATTGAGTGGTTTGTTTAAGTTGTTACCAGCCCAGACAGCTCAGCACATTAATAAAGCTATAACTATGCTTTTTGAGGCTGTCATTTGTACGCACACGATATTGCAAAAGTCTAGATGTTGCAGCTTCCGACTTAATGTTAGTGATGCATGTACAGGTAAATGAACTCAAAATATTCTAACTTACGTTGTGGGTACTTTAATCTGTTATGTACTTGGTCCAATTAAGCTATTTAAAGTTGTACTGTGGCTTTCCATGCACTTTAAAAACTATATAACCAACCACATGTATCACATCCAGCAAGTACTATAAATTCACACACCTCTAACAGAAGTCCTTCTCCCTCAGCTTCCCCAACATACGCTTGTTGCTCATCTCCAGCATCCATATTTTGCAGTTCTGGGAGTGCTTAAGAATATTTTCAGGAAGACAAATTACTGTAGATATAGTCCTATATATGCCTCTGATTGTTACTTTTAATATTCTGACATCTACCAGACATCGGAGTCATAACCTGACTCATACAATAATGATATCAAGTAGTCATTTATTTCTGTAGATTTTCCATATTTTGCTTTTAGACTTTGTATTCAAGATTCTGGGTATCTGCTATGCTTCTGGAATTGAAATTGATATGCATTCCTCTGCCAAAAAACCAGTGGAATGAGGATATTATGATATGTCTTTATAGTTAAACATGAAGATCATGTGTGATCATGTATCAATTCCACTGGTTCGCCTAAGTTGTGTAAAAATGTGCACCACACATGGAAAAAAAATATGCTCACCGTTCAACTTTATAAGTTGGTCCCCCTTTACTGCCTCAGCCTTTTGATTTCCAGCCTCACAAGAGCCACTCGTGTCCATCCTCTCAGCTACAAGGGTAGTTTCAATCTCTGCTATTACAGCTTTATTTTCTATCTCTGTACATGTACCTCCACATTCTATATCAACCTGGGGTGACCTAACCGCCGACTCAGTACCCTGAACTCCCACTTCTCTGTCCATCCTCTTAGCTACAAAGGTGTACAGAGAATTTACATATGTATTATCATTTGCCTGTAGCTTATATATCCTGATTGAGTTGTCAGTCTATCAATGTAATAATGTACTGCGAATTTACATATGTATAAAGTTCAATTGTATATTGGTCTTTCGTGTAATACACACACGTTGCAGTTTGCCGCTCACACCTGATGATGGAAACAGTGTTTTCCGAAAGCTTCTAAAAGGATTAATACATGTGCAATCATGTACAAAGTGGGGTTTTTTTTGTCGTGTTGTTTGTGACTAATATTGAAACCAATTTGTACAAGTGTACAATTTTATTGTTAGTAAGCAAATCTTCAAATGGCAAAACATGAACAGTGCTTCAAACCAACAGTAACAACTGTATAAATGTCAACACAACTTAGGGACATTACAGCCTCCATCACATAGGACTGGGAAATGTCATGTTGAAAGATGTCTTCGTTTGAAATCTACTGTGGCTGGAAGGCTGGAGCGTCGTTAGAATGTTCAGAGTGGACATCACACCAGGTTTTTACAGACTCTGCCGAAGGCTTTGTTTCTCCAGAGCCAGAGTAAATCAAAATGAAACTTAAGTCATTATAAAATCATGTAATCTTGAACCAGACTCAAAAAATACCCCTATGGGTTTTGAAAATGTATTTGTCCTGTAATGCCACACATGTCGCTGGCTGAAATGGCACTTTAAAAGAACAAGAACTGAAGAACCAACCATTTACCTGTATGCCTGTGTTCCTGTAACAGTGTACAACAACAAATCATATTGTTACATCACTGATTTTGTCTTAGGGCTAAGTTGACATTTATCTTACTAAGTATCAGACAACTGTTCTATTGATTTTCCAGACATTTTCCCCCCTGGACAATCAGAACCTACAAACTACGTACATGTATATGGCTTACTACTTACTGATGTCCAGTTTTTAAGCCTGTAATAAATAGCTTGTTTGTTTGTTTGTTTGATTGGGGTTTTACGCCGTACTTAGGATTATTTCACTCATATGACGGCGTGCCAGCATTATTGTGGGAAGAAACTGGGCAGTGCCCGGGGGAGAGGGAGGGGGGGACCCATGACCATCCGCAGGTTGCTGGCGGACCTTCGCACATAAAGCTGGAGACAAAGCCAACAGGAGCTGGATATGAACTCACAACCTCATTGGTGTGAGACTACTGTGGTCATTGTGCTGTGCACGCTAACCACTCGGTCAATGAGGCCCCGTAAATAAATAGCCCTGGTACCCACACAGTGCCAAATTAAGATAAAACGTGCATGCCATCTGAGTATGGAATTTCTTCTTGGTTGTAAACAACAGAGTGAGGAGCCACTGCTCTATATGCAGAGGCTCTTTCACCAAAATATATTAATTAGTGTCTGAATCGGCTATTTATTCCAGTTTTTCAGAATAATCATGAAAACAAATTGTTTTAGCCCCATGCGCTTCTGCCTGATGTGACGTCACATTAGAACGAGTAACGTCGGCGACTGATGACGTTGACACACAAATGACGCAGTGTTTCGAACATCGTATAGCGGCGTTTGAACAATAAGTAGAATAGCGTAATGTCACAGCAGGCACATATACGGAAGATGCCGAAGATTTTGTTTTTATCAGAGCTTCCACCAGTGCTGCATACATTCAAATAAAATACTAAAATACTGTGTGTCATGATATTTCTGTAACCCCCTTTTATACTGTGAGGCTATAGTAACTCTATAGTAATGTGGCAATTTAAGCCTTCTCAATGTTCAACAATTATAGGCTATCGATCCAACCCATCAAAAGAGTTTGAGGACAAGAATTTCTGACTCCCAAATGTACATGTACTCCACAAATATTTAATCACAAATACTGCTATATTCTGGGAACCATTCACTGCCAAACAAAAATGACATTAGTTCAACTCACCTGCCTCCAAGGCAAATCTGGCACACCATAATCGTACCGGAGCTAATCACCTCCTTCGATGTCTTTGATTGCAGACAAGCACAGGTGTGGCACTCCATTTAATGGATAAACTTTCATCACACAATTTGGTTTGGGGCTATCATTTATCATCCTCCCCATGTTAACTTCAAACGGGTCTTCGGTGGCATCCACGCTGAGAATATACATAAGCCCAACAATATAGACACATACTTGTACATGCTTGCCTTATGACCATTTACTTGAGTTGCCGAGACCTTTTATTTCTGCTCTAGCAGATTTTGGACCATAAGACCTTTGCTGACAAACTCTGGAGAAAGTTTCACTCATATGACAGTGGACAGCATTTGAGTAAAATGAAGACCACAAAAATGCCTGGGAAATTCAAAATTATGGTTATTTCACAACCAGGCCCCACGATCACAAAGTAGTATTAGGTCCAAAGTGTTTTCCTGCATATTCAGATATGCAGGGTTTCTTGCACATCATGTTTTACCCTTGGTATTCCAGCGTAAAAGAATACATCTACTTTTTAACTCAATATTTTCCTTAGAAAACTCAAAACTATAGTCACACAAGGCTGCAAAACTAAATATTTACATTGAAAGCTAAATTTACACGTCATTTATTTTTTACAAAATGAGGGTTAAAATGTCACGAACTAAATATGGGAAACAGGTACAGAAAACAGAAAATATTATTGAGTTTCACAGGTAGAATTTTGGACTTCCATGAAATCATGGTTATAATGTGTCAATTTCTCTGACAGTTTGATTTGATGACACTTTATCATTCCTTTTAGTGTTAGTTTAATCCACAACAAATTAGCACTGAAAATGCAAAAACTACAAATATTAAGCAAACTTAAATCTGAACTTAAGCCTAACACTGATTGTTACCCCGGCCGTTTAAATGGCCTGTATTAAAGTTGTGTAGTCACTAGTGTATTGTTTGTAACTGTCGAATTGAAAGAACATACTAATCACCTAGACAGTTTTTGTGTCAGACATGTCAGATAAAAACTACAGGTTTCAAAACACATTTAAGCACAATCATTTTTACCATCGTGATCAATAGTTCACTTACATGACTTACCACATTTTCTTGTTGTAGGACAAGAAGTACATAAAACTTCCCTTTTCTGCCTTTTACGTATATTCACGTTCAAGTTTACACGCTTCTTTGAACGATAACAAGTCTCCTTTATACTCCAGAAGAAATGACCCTTTATGAAAGGACTTTTCAGAAAACACCCCATGCCCTGTATACATGTAAAAAAAATATTTACCAGTAACTGTAAATGTATATAAATTTTGCAAACAAAATAGAAGAGAAGGTCTCCAATACCCTGGCCCTGAATACAGGTACACATTTACATGTCAATGTATCCTGCAACTCTGTGTAAAATAAGTATATATATATATATGGGCCATTTTTTAAAAAAATCCTTCAAATAACGGTAAAGACGCTTATGAAAAAAATAAGTTTTTTTGCGCACTAAACATAAATTATATTGAAGCTTTTCTATTATAAAACATTGTGTTGCAGCAGCAAAGCTAGAAGGTTACTCTTTTTAAAAATATAATACGATTTCAAACTTCCATTGTCTGTCTTTACCATTAACCGATTAACGGTAATGACCAACCTAAAAACGGTGAATTAATAATGACGCTGTCAGCAGTCACTGTTAATAGCAATCCACGTTAGGTTAAACAACATACTTCTGACCTTGTAGAGCGCATGAAAGTTACCCTATAAACATCAACAGATAAACACTTGATATGATTTTTAATTTGAATCGTTTAGTAAATTGAAATTCATGAACTAAGTTAGTTCCACTCTTTGCGGTTGTATTGATTTATAACCAAAAATAACATTAAGGTACAAGAGATAAAGATGACAAGAAACACACTTGACATGTACCTCAAGGAATAGCTCTCGTTAATAACGTAGACATCTAGTATATCCTCTAGCAAAAAAGTATACTGCATAATAGCTGTCGATTTCAGGGAAGTTTGTGCTCTTATAGTGCCTATTCAGTTCACCTAATTTACTTTCTGGTTCCCATTCAGGGTCCTCATGGGTTTGGCTTAAGATTTCCTCTCCATCTTGATCAATATTAGCTAAAGACCCGTCCGCCTATCATTTTCTACAGCCATATTTCTAAAAATAGTTCAGATGACGGGTGGAAATTCTGAATTTTAACATGGGCAAGGAAGGAAAATGGAAAGTTTTGACACGCAAAATTCCTCCAAATATAAGGATTTATGACCGGCAGAATTCCAATCATAGCTAAGACACTGCATGCACGGCGTGCCAGTCCAATGGGTGAAGAAAACCACCTTGACGCTATACGGGTACCAAAGACAAGATAGGGTAATCGCAGTACACGATACAAAGACATCGCAAACAGATCGAATTCGTGTTGCTCCTTAGCTTCAAGGGGACTAGGGCGCAGTTAACTCTCTCACAGCCACCCGCAGCATAAAAAGAGTTTATCTGTTAGATGAGTTTATTATTTCAATGCTTTGAATTGTCATTCAGACTTCATTGTTTTATATATTTTTTAATACTTTCACCCTTCTTAGCAGCTGTTAATCTTATTTGCAAATTACAATTCTGAATCAGAGTTAAATTTCAAAATCAAGCTTAAATGTCTTTACCGTTATCACTTGGTCATTTCCGTTATGGAATAAAATAACGGGAAAGAACAATAACGGTAAAAACATATTTCTTTTGCAACAGGGTGCATCAATGTAACAAATATTCTTTACTATGGTTTAAATTCTTACAAAACATTAAAAGAACCACATAATATATGTTCCAAGGATCTACCTGTAATAAAAAATCCATACACTAACAGCAGAGAGACTTTTTGTGTGACAGTATATAGTTTCAACTCATCTTCAGAACATGTGGCATGCATGGTATTAGGCATCCTAGCAACAAAATGGCTCCCTTGTATCATGGGGATTCTAGGAAAGTCTGTCGTGCCATCTTTTATCCAATTTCTGAAGGGTGGTAACTTTTTTGAAGAAGTGATAACGGTAAAGACAAATTGTTTTTGTTGATAATAAAACCATTTTTTTATACAGTTTTGCCTGTCTAACGGTGAAGACAAAAGGTTTTTAATTTTGAAGATTTATTGGCGGGTTCAAACTGTATGTACAGGTAAAAGTATCTATGTGGTTAGAAAATTGATAAGAATTAGTGTTATGCAAATACATTCCTGTATTCATTTTATATTTTGGATGTATTTGACAGAATGTATTTGACAGAATGTGTCGGAAGTTGTCTTTACCGTTATTAACATGGTTTTTTTTTACATAGCCTATAGGCCTATATTTACTTGTGAAGTTCAGCAATCTTTATCTCGGACCTCTTTGGCTGTTGATTCCCAGGGATCACTTGGTGTATGACTTCACGTCACAGTCATTTCTTTATTATGCTTATAAATAAAACCTGAATATTGTGTCACATATGCTGATCTTAGTCAAAGATTATCTTAATCAATATGACAACTTTGGCGTAGGTGACTGCACATGTGTGGAACCGGCCTCATTTTTTGTCTTTTGAACAAACACAGTTTTAGACCGGCAATTCAAAACGGTGTTAAACCATCACGTCAAAGTAGGTTTTCTTTGTGGCGGTAGTAATTTAACCCGGAGTTTTCTTTAGAACAACTCCGCTATAGGGGGGCCGATTCCACAAAGCATTTTGTGATTTGTCAAAACACTATTTGAGGTTTTCAACACCTTGTCAATGCTGTCATAATTTACTTTCAAAGTTCTACATGTAATTATAACTTACATCATTATAATAATGCGCAAATATTAAATGTACGAATTCCAAAGTGAGAAATTGTATGACCTTTAAACATTTTGACATAAGTAGAAAACGCATTGTTGTATCCGGGGCCCTGCTGGTTGCTTAACGGCCTTATAAGGTCTTAATCTGCAATTATATGACGTGACGTCCTGTCACATTTTAATCATGATGTTAGTAGCCAATCCTATTTTGACCAACTGGACCCAGGAATGTAGAGCTTTAGGAACAACAATCAAAATACAATCTAGTCTACAGTGCAATACTTGGACTATTCAGGGTTGCGGTTTTATTTATAAAGCGTGAATTTTTTAAAATATTACCCGTTAAGGTGTCGGTGAGAATAGCTTCTATAGTTCAGCTGTCGTTTTAAACCTGTTGTTAAATTAATTACATTCGATTGTATTAATTGTTGGTCGTGCATGCATGTGTCATTGTTAAATCAATCTGTAATTTTTTTTTGTTCCTAGAAGATATATTTATGTTTTAATTAACAACCCGTTTTTTTAAATCATAGACGATCGTGTATGCATCCGTCGTGAGTGATAGTTGGTATGGGTTACCTCATTCAATAAGCTACGTCAACATTATGGGCCCGGTGCAGGCAAACAAACACAATCACCAGGGCGTTACATATAAATATCACACAAGAAATTTAATAAATATATAATTGAAATACATATTTTCAAATCATTGTGTTAATAAATGGCAAGAAACTTTGTTTACATGCATACACGATCTCAACTCGGTTAACAACAAAACAGACATGTATATGCACGCGTTTAACATGACAGTATTTCATCCTAAAATTGTTCGAATTATTCCCTAATAAACATCATTTAGGACGGATATACATTATACAATGATAAAATATATATCAAAGAAATATAAATTCCATGAATACATGTAAATAAATTCATTAAAAGAGAGGGTTTGATCAGAAATTTCTGAAGAGTCAAACCGCGCAAAATGGCCACTCAATCTGATTTTTTGACGACAGACATCTTCACGTAAAATCCATACTGTGGTCATAATTCTAGTAGTTGAGGACTAAAATTTACACAAAATATAGATGAAGAATTGGACAATCAGATTTTAACATGAAAATTCTGAAAATTGTAAGTTTTATAACAAAAAAGTTGGTAAATCTCGCGGTGTTTGCAAACACTGTGTGCATAAATCAACTTCGACTGTAAATTGTACAATGATGTTGCATGAAAACATGTTGAACATTGTATTATTTCTGTAGTTCGGATTCTCAACTATATGGGGTGTGAATTTCATTAAGATTGAATTAAAAGAAAGCTTAAAATTTGGAAGTTTTGTGACACGAAGAAACACAAAGTAGAGAATTTTGAGTTCAGCGGAAGAAATTTCAACAGTGCTTTCGACGCGGTCCGCGCTCTCGCTATGTAAGCGAGGCCACAGCCACGTTCAGGCATTCGTATTTTCACAAGACTACTTGATTGTTACTGCTCCAGACTCGATCACTATACACTATTCGTCATGGCTGATTCCGCACCCGCACCCGCCGTCCAGAAGGTGAAGAAGGCCTCCAAGCCTAAGAAGCCCGCAGACCACCCAAAATACAGTGAGATGGTCGCCGCTGCCATCAAAACCTTGAAGGAGAGGGGAGGTTCATCCAGAGTCAAGATTCTCAAATACATTGTAGCCAACTACAAAGTCGGAGATGAGAAGAGCGTCAACACTCATTTGAAACTCGCATTAAGAAGTGGAGTGAAATCTGGTGCCTTGAAACAAAGCAAGGGTACCGGAGCTACCGGCTCATTCCGTCTCGGTGAAGCCGCCAAGAAGTCCCCTGCCAAGGCCAAGAAACCCGCTGCCAAGAAACCCGCCGCTAAGAAGCCCGCCAAGAAGACAAAGTCTCCAAAGAAGGCTGCCACAAAGAAACCTGCCGCCAAGAAGACAAAATCTCCAGCTAAGAAGGCCGCAAAGAAACCCACCAAATCTCCTAAGAAGGCAGCTAAAAAGCCAGCAGCTAAAAAACCATCGAAGTCTCCCAAAAAGGCCGCTAAAAAACCAGCGTCCAAGAAAGCTACCCCAAAGAAGACGAAGGCATAAGTACCTCTTGCTGTTTACGGCGCACTTCCAAAGGCCCTTTTAAGGGCCAACCAAATCCTACGAAAGAGATTCCTTTAATTTGCACTAATATTTTTGTTATGATATTATTTTTTTTTTACACAGGTATAAAAAGGGCCGAATGTTATTGTTATAGTTATAAAGGTAGGCAATAATACGGTTGTAGCTTATCAAGAGATAATCTTTTATATAGTTTAAATAGGCTTTGTTTTATGTCTGTCCGTAACACCAAATGTTTTTACAAGTTCGGTTAACTGATAATGTGCGATGCAATTGATTTTCGTGTGGATTTATTCTGAAGCAAAGATTAAAGTAAGTAACTAACCATGCGCATATAATTAATGCATTATCATAGGTAAACTAAGTAACTGGTTGACTACAGGCTGTCAATGCAGTATAGAAAGTCAATCGCCTCCAGCGGATTGCACTAATATATTTTTTTTTACGTGTTTCAAAAAGGGCCGAATGTTATTGTTATAGTTATAAAGGTAGGCATTAATACGGTTTCAGTTCATCGAAGAGAAAATCTATTGTATAATTTAAATTTGCTCTGTCTTCTGTCTGTCCGTAACAACAAATGTTTTACACATTTTATGGTTAGCTGGTAATGTGCGATGCAATTGATTTTCGTTTATCGATTTCCATCCTCCGACTTTAGTTTGCATATAATTATATTGTGCTTGTTTGGATGTTGTTTCTGCTATACCGTGTATTTTTGTCGTAGAACTGCCCGGCACTTAGATCCGGGTATCGTCTATATAGTCTTACGCTTTATTGACTACCGCTCCGTTTGTAGGCAGGTCAAAAACTTTTAATCTAGTGCAGGCCTGGCTACAATACCGATAGGCCTACCTGCTTTTATAAGTTAATAAAATTTTGATTTAGCATAATGAATTCAACGTCAATGCGTACACTTCCCGAGTATAATAAAAGGATATCCTAGATCAGTCCTGACTTCTTATTGGGTATATATTCTAATGGGGCAGTCCAGTTTATTTCCCAAATACAAGGACCAGTAGCCTATAGAGCATAATGTATAGGGTTAATTCCTTCGTTTTAGCCCTACCGCAACACGTGTCCGAGGATGGAAATTGATCCGCTGGCTTCGCAAAACATATATCTCCTTTTTTTCGGCCTTTTTTAATACCATAAAAACATTAATTGAACTAATTTCTTTACTAAAGTTTTAATTGAATTTCTCAGAGTTGACGTGCATAAGTTATCTCCCTTTCGAAGGTCGGTAACATGCTAGTCCTTTTGTTACGTGTATCTTAAAAAAATTGGAGAAAAAGTCAGATACATGTTTTGAGAGGCCGGTGATAGCGTCTGATCAATTTCCAACCTCTGACACGGATTGAGATAGGCGGGACGTAGTGCTAAGACGAAGGAATTAGCCCTATATATTGTGCTAGGCCCAGTATATTGTTTCTTGCTCCCAACAATGCATTATTAAAATTTTTTATTTCAATGAAACCGATACTTTCTTGGATTAATTGGGGTTTCACGGAGAATTATTTTATCTAATTGACAGCCAATCTGATTATAAAATACGGTTTTAAAAAAAAAACAAAAAAACACTGCCTAATGAATTATGGTGGAAAAGAGGTGTATGGTAAATCCCACACCTCTTTTGAGACCGCTTTAATTTTTAACTTCAATTCCAAAACAACTGTTTTTGCTGATGATGCAACGATGCACTCCGCTAGTTCGACAACGTTCAACTTGAACTCAATAATGATAGTGTCGGCTTCATCCTGGTGTAAAAACAATAACATGCAAAACTAATATAAAAAAAAATGTAAAACTATGATTCTCTAAACATGCAGCTCAGAAGCAAAAATTCATAAATTTGTCAAATTACAAAATATCGCATGGAGATTCAACTTTGGATATTGTCCATACAGATAAACTTCTAGGTGTAACACTTTCCCAAAATATTGGATGGCATGATCAAATCCACGCTATTGAAAAGATTGTTAATGCAAAATTGTTTTTGTTAGCATGAATTCGTAAATTTTGACCCCATCATTGTAGAAATCTGTTTCATAATTGTTATATTTACCTCACCTAATGTATTGCAGTCTGGAGTGGTAGTGGCACTGTGCGAGATATATTTGTGTAAGAATGTCTGCAAGGGCGAGCAATGAAGCTACCTGGTTATATCTCCTCAATGTTTAGTCTTCATTATACAAATAGAACTGTATGTTCATCTGATAAAACACTCGTACATATCTTTAGATGCAAAACAGAGTTGTATAAAAAAATCATAAAGTGTGAATGGATCGTTGGAATTCAACGACCTCCCTCAATCTGTTCGAGAAGCGGAGTTGCTATAACATAGTTCAAGAAAATGTGCAATCAATTTTTGTACCTGATATTTTTAACCGAAAAGTAGAATAGTTTTAAGTAAACATATTTACATAACTCAGTTTTATACAATCAGTATGTTGATCTTAACATTCACATCCATGTGTATAAATGTTCTTATTCTTATCGTTTACATTTTTACTGCTACTTTGTACATATAGATATAGTATAGTGACTTGAAAACTTTTTATTCAGTCTTATATACTGTTTTCTATTTACTTACATATTTGTAAAAATGTATATATGCTCATCTTTTAAGTTCATTGTTATCCCTTTTATTATACCTTTGTTATATAACTCTACCTACACGAAAAGAGGTTTTGCATATCGTGATTCATCGGGTTTTAAAAATAAAGATTATCTATCTATCTATCTAAAGCAAGCACATCACAGAAAGCATTTAATCGCAATTAAAAAAAATTATTTGAATTGGAACATTGTAAAAAAAACAAAGGGTCTCCATTAACACTGGAGACCCCACAACAAATCACCTATGTGTTTTCACATAGCTCTGAAAGTATATGGTTACAGAATCAGTTTGTTTGAATGAGGGGTTTAACGCCATACTTAAGGTTATTTCACTCGTATGCCAGCCCATTGGGTAAAGGAAACCATCTTCAACACCAAACAAAAATTGCTTGATTGGGGTATAACACCTTGCTGAAAGTTACTTTACTTGTAGGACTGTGCCAGCCCAATGGATGAAAGAAACCACACCAAGATAACAAAGTTTACTCACTGGGACAAAGATCACATTGTAAAGATTGTATCTGCCTCTCTTTTGTTCATTCTATAAATCTTTTAATATCCAACTGTGTATGCTGACCAGTACTTACTGTTATCTTTGTCTTACCTAAATGTTTATTCTCTGAATGTTGTTTTAATACCGTATCTTTGACCCTTGTATATAGGCTGTGTAAATGGTTGTATTTATAAGAAAACAAACATACATGTTGCCTGGTATATATACACCTTCTGTACAGATCTTTTTCATTCTTGACAATTTTTTATTATATTTTATTTTATTCAGCTTTAGATATACATGAAAAATATATATCAAGGAAGGCATAAACAGGTGACCAGCACCTATACTAGTTATACCCCCAGACAATGGTTTTAAAATAAACCGAAATATTGAATCACTTTGTATCCATGTGTATCTTTCATTGGAGTTGTTAGTTTACTCTACTTTATAACAAAGATTGTTAGTTTAATTTAGGTTATACACTGTACTTTGAGTTATTTCACTCATATCACGGCCTGCCAGCCCAATAGGTGAAAGAAACCCCCTCGACGCCACTGGCTACAAACAGACTGGACATGAATCAGGGAAATCACAGGATGTATACAAAGCTATCACACACAGATCGGCTTCATGTTGCCCCATAGCTCTGAGAGCACCAGGGCAACAGGAAGCTGCCGCTCACACCAAGACACAGGGTTGATAGATTGATTGTTTTGAACTATCCAATGATAGATCAGTGAAGTCTGCTGTACACAGGATTTGATGATTAAAGTGGTTCCGGTGTTCCTCTTTAATGGATAATAACTAGAGTTATGATTGGGTTAGGAACATCAGAACGTTTGTATTGCATTTGACAGAATGTTTACTTATGTAGAAAACACGGTTTTTGGGTGGTCTTGTCCTTTAAGGTAAGATACTCTTTGGAGAAAAAGACTCGACGATTACATTAGGTTCTCTGCTATTTTCAAACGAACAACATCATCAACATTACAACTTTTTGACTTAGCAAAAATGTATACTTAAAATTCATTTTACAAATCAATGAAAACCATTACAAAGTCTTCTACGATTCCATTATTCCAAATTAAACAGTTAAATATCAGGTCTTTGTAACAATTAGTAATTTCTCTTTAACTATTGGCATATACACAAAATATAT
The DNA here is from genome assembly GCA_030265115.1 of Mopalia vespertina. Classification (NCBI taxonomy): domain Eukaryota; kingdom Metazoa; phylum Mollusca; class Polyplacophora; order Chitonida; family Mopaliidae; genus Mopalia; species Mopalia vespertina. The sequence continues at coordinate 10,517 of JAQQZZ010132658.1, read as the reverse complement.
TAAATTGTTTTTGGTCACAGAAGTATAGCATTTATTAACGAAAGGACAGTTTTAAAATACAGGAAATTACTTGTACAGAATATAAAATTATTAGAATATATTTATAAATGTTCTATTTAAATATTAAGGGTAGGTGTGCGGAATAATAATCAGACTATTAAAATATCATGTATACAATTGAATGTTATTACATTATGGTTGTATAATCCGATGTATATAGTCGGAAAGTTTTCCATATATCAACGTGGACCTTTCACGAAGTTTCTTCCGTGTATTGAACCAATTATATCGACATGGCAAAGTCGAAAAATATGACACCTTTGGTTACAACGAAATGTAAGCACTATAATTAAACAAATAATATAAAAAGGTTAATTTTTGGACGAGGACAAAGTTCGTTTCCAATTCTATATCCTCTTTATGTAACACTGATGGACCAGTTATGTGACATAAACTGTGGGGCAATTGAAATGATAAATGAAATGATAACAATTTTGTTTATTGTAATGATAAATGAGTGTGTTTTTTTAATAGGTGCTAAGACCACGCATCAACCCTATAGCTGCCCAGGACTGATTGATTTTCCACACCTAATATTACCATAGAGACATTTTATCAGATTTATGAAAATTAACAAACGATGATGATTTATAACGCTCTATTAGTTGAATAGTAAATTAATTCGGTTTTGTTTTGCGAAATCGAAAGACGCGTTCAACCATCAAGACATGACAATGATTTTGTTGGATGTGAAAATAAAAAACCAACCCTACTAAATCCCTCCCCCCTCAATTCCCACACTTACACAAAATTTAAAAAAAATATATTTTTCTTCTCCTTTGTATTTTTATGACTTGACGTAAAGAGTGCAGGGGAGTAAACACCAGACGTCTGCATCAACTGGGTGCAAAGTGAATGATGAAAAAACAAGTGCCCGATCTGATTGAGTTGAGCGGTAATACTTCTGTACTGAAAGTATCTCGAGTGACAGCCTGTTGATCGCTCTCCGCGGTTAGATAGACGATTGCTCAATTCACCTCAATTAAAATGGCAGAGAAAATATTTTTCTATGAAAATATTTTGCCTCTCAATCATCTAAACGAGAATGGTTCTATAATAACTTGCTATGTAAAAAGGAAAGTACTGCCTTTTCACAAATATTGATGGATCGATATCTGATGACATTAAACCCTCACTTGCATCCATCGGCCTCTTATCAATATAGAAATATCAACACACGGCATGGAATCCGTGAACATAACCATCATAAAAGGCTAGAACAACGATTAACTAAAATTGTATAAAAATTTCGCAGTATATTAATGTGTTATAGCGAATATTCAAACAGGCATTTCGGGTAATTTTTCGAATTCAATAGGTTAATAGAAATAATTGTGCAAAATATATCTCATGTTAAAACCTCGATTGTAGTCATTGGATAACGCAAAATAAGAGTGAAGTAAGTTATTATTGATCGGATAGAGAGTTATTTAAAATGTTTTTAATAAGATAATTGTTTCAGCAAATGCAATTAATCATCATGGGTTTTTTAAAAAATATAATCTATCATTTTCATAATCGGATTAAGTGGCTCTATGGCAATATTAGGTTTAAGGAATAAATCAATCCTGGACAGCTAGGGTGGAAAGTATGAATAACAGTTGATGTGGCTAGTCTTATTGGCTAGTAAAAAAAAAGCCCCCCAAAAACAAACAAAACGAGAAAGACAACTCATTGCTCGATCATTTACACTGTTGGATAGTTTATTTCTAATTTAACTGGCCCAGTGGAATGCATATTACCATGAAGATATAGAAATGAAAGGAAACTAATAAACTGTTTGGAATTATTTATTTGATTGCATGTAGTGCTTATCATTATAATCAAAACATAATGTTTTACGAGTTTGCCTTAGCAGTATATTTGGTGGAATATTGGGAAGAAACTAAGTAAAAGTCCCATCGCGATCTGTGGAAAACTTCCGATGATATATATCTGGTCGAAATTGAAAGATTACAGACACAATGCAATAAAATAAAACTGTAATCGTTTCCTTTTAATGTCGGATTATTATTCCGGATACATATCTCTTGTGCATATCTTGCAATATTTGAAACATTTTATATCAACTATTTTTTCGTTTAGTAAATTTGTACTTATTTTAAAACAATTGATACGGCTGTGGTACAAAAGATAATTTTAACATATTCCCCATCCCCCCTCTGCTGTTTATAGTCTTATTACTTAAATAATGCGCTGAAGTTAACCCAGGGGCAATTAGACGCCTGTATCAAGAGGGTCCAAAGTTAATAGAGATGAGAAAACAAGTGGGCGATCTGATTAAGTTGAGTAATGGTTCTGAACTGAAAGTACATAGAGAGGTTATTACTGAATTCAACCCGATTAAAATCGCAGAAAGCGTTTTTGTTAATGAAATTATTATGTCTCTCAATCATCTAAACGAGAATGATTCTATCATACATTTTTGTGATGGATTGACATGCGGTGCCATTTATATAGTAATGCGTGATTACCAGATGCAGCATATGGTGCCGTTCGACATGACAATATAACGAGCATCAGATCGAAAATGAAACTGACCACAACAAATACCGTAAAGTATACAAACTGCCATCCGTCGGTCTACTATAATCATCATCGAACAATCAACTCGCTGCATTTAGTGAAGAAAATAAAAAAGAAAAACTTTCGAAGTGTTAGGAAATATTTAAACAGATGCTTCTCGTGACATTTCGAATTCACTAGTTTAATGGTCCAGATATATGATATCTCAGGTCACAAAGATGATTGTAGACTTTCGATTAAGCTAGACAAAACAACAAACATAATATTGACAAATAGAGCCTTACTGAAAACATTTTCTAATAAAATAGTTACATTCAAATATAAACAGCCGATCTGTGTATATATTCCATATGCATGTGTTTCGTTTTTGCCTACTTCTATTTTTAATCAAAATTTGTTTTTGTCAATTCTTAATATTTCTCTTCTGGTTTTGTTTAATACAAACCGAAATATTGAGAAATAATGACCGTTCTGAAGTATACAAGTTACACTTAACATTGAATTCCTCAGCAGAGGTAAACATACTAGATATATTAGTAAATATAAACACCATTGATAACAAATAGTAAATAATACAAACACAATTTATGTCCGTTTTAAACAGAATAATAACATCAATTCCAGCTTTTGATTCTTTAAAACATTTCTCTTGTTTAGTGGAAAGTAAATGCAATATTTTATTTTATTTAATTATTTTACTTAGCGAGACATATTCAAATGAAAAGTTAAGTAAAGCTCTGGTCAAAGTGCAGATTTATAAAATCTAGATTAATATGCCAAACTGTAAACCGAATCAACAGTTGACAATGAACGTGTCTAGAAATTAACGTAAAGATAAGGAAACAGATAAATTGTCCTTCGGTGGATCATGCTGCCTGTATTTGACACATTACGGCAGATTTGAATCTTTCTCAACTTTGAATCCTAAAGTTATTCTCCAAATATCTCTTTACGCTGTAAATCGCCGGATAACAAAGCATGGTGTTAATTTAAAATGAAGGGGATCTTTTGTTTTGTTATCTCGGATTCCGGTTGAGAAACTTCGAATAGACAGATGTTTCTTTATTCGATTTAATCAAAGTTGATAATATTTATAGCAAAGTTAGACTGCGAAGCTCATTTGTGATCTGGTATTGAATTGCTTTTAGTGTTGATAAATCTACTCAGATAAATCCTTGATACGTTAAAAGACCCCATAATGTGCAAACAAAATATATTTTTTTTTGATAAGTGAAAGGTTTTATAATTCTTCGTTGAACATACTCATTCTAAAATAAAATCGATTCTACTTCCTACGTCGAGACATTGACTTTAAGATACAGTTTTGCACTTATTTTATTTGCTGGTCTGTGGCATACGTCACCCAAAATATTGGCATAAATAAATGGCCTGGCATAGCGTACGACAGTTGTCTTAGTCTTGTCCACAATAGAAACTCTCGCGAAAATACGATTATAAACATAATATGACAATGCAAAACAAGGCAACAGATAATATTTTATTCGTATTTCCCAAGCATTATGAGCCAAGTTAATATCGAATTTAAATTGAAGTATGTCAGATAGTGACATAAATATTATATTCGTTTGGAAGGCTCGCGGGATAATTCAAGACGGTTTCGTCTTAAAATTTGCCATTTGTATCCAAAACACATCGCGTTTATTTTAATGAACGACATGGAAATTACAGCAACAATGCGTGGAGAGCGTTCGATAAGATGTTTTGTTCATTTCATTTCAGTGAACCGGAGAGTATGAAAAACTCAATCAAAAGGTCCAAAAAACAACATGGCAATATTCTGAGTGGTATTATCCGTTTGCCGGGTAAACGCCGCTGAGATATCGCACTTAATGTGATGTTTGCTCAAGCTGAAACTTGTCCTCATACTTTGTCAATGAAAGGAATTCGGCAGTGTGACCATATAATATCGAAATCAGTTTGTCATAATGGGCTTTCATCACAAGGAAACAAATGCTGAAGGATTTCATGTTCGCGTTACAGTCAATAAGGCAACCATAAACTGATTTAAACCCAGCGTTCGACAAAATATGCAAACATTTTCTTTATGTAGAACTATAGTGACAGCACATTCTCCACTGTCAATGGGATGAAACAATATCTACTACACGGGGTACAGTGGCCTCGTGGCCGTCCTGCCAATTATAATTAAATGGTGTGGCTCTATTTAAGCAAGTGGGTGAGACTTGTTTCTGGATGACATCTGAGGCTTTGATGTGAAATGTCAATCCAACTATCTCATTTTGGCTTTATTTAACAGCCATATATTCCTGTAACAGTCTACCATATCATGCAGACTTAGTCTTAATGCCATTCCAGAGACACAGAGTTAGAATGCACATAGCTGTGTTATTTCAAGTGTTTGCTTTTAAAGGCTATTGTCAATCTAATTAAAATCAGATCTCGAAAACGCTCCCCGTGTTTTGTTTATCGCTATATTGACATCAAACGCAATCACCCCACCTACAATGTCGATTGGTTTCCTTAAATTGACCAATCACAGAGCTGCTTCTTAATTCTGGTTTGTAAAAGCCCCGGCGAAGATTTCCGCCGACAAACCGAAGTTTCCTGACTGCGTGTCTTTACATGACCAACAGATACATGCACGCACATTGAACAAACACCATTCAAATAATAAACTTCGAGTGGAATTGCATTTTCCCCTGTCCACATGCGACTTACATCAATAGCCTACAGAAGAAAATCGGACAACTTTTGCTTATTTGGCTAAATTTGGTGTTTACCATCGCCCCGTGTTATCTGTGTTTATTATTGGACAACTGAAAATGCGGCCTTTCGTGAAGCGCAGTAAGCTTGACCTAATTAAACAGTATAAGTAAAGGGATTGCGTTAGATCTCAATATAGCGACTAACAAAACACGGGGAGCGTTTTTAAGATCCGATTTTAATTAGATTGCGGCTATTGTGTTTCCACTTAATACTATCAACTAAAATTTGATATATTGATCTTCTTTCTGACACATTTATAAGCCAAATGCGTCCTGAAATCACCCAGTAGCCTTGTTAAAAATGCGGCAATAAAGTTTAAGTATCTATTGCCAACCCGCCATATGTCTATCTTTATCTGTGCACGTAGGCTTAACACTTTCGCAGAAGGGCCAGAAACTTCCATTTTTTCGATGGAGACATTAAACATATATTAAGCCGGTAAGTCTGTTAAATTCAAGTGCAAGAATTGATAACTGATGCGGAGCGATTACACGTCTTGGAACGTTTAAACGCCGTAGTTGATATTCCTCATTACAAGAATGTGAGTGATTTTACTATAATGTCGTCGATTTTATGTAAACATTTGTTTATTTAAGACAGGTGCAAATTTTCTCATCAGTATCTTTTGTCATAAGAAGACTGAATTACCTAGGTTGTTAATCGCACGTTTGATTGCACCACTTTTCCACCTACTTCATTTGCTTTATGCCTTTGTTGTGGATTTTCTTGAAATATTCTCATAAATTATTATCCGATCTTAATGTACTATGTCGAACGAGAAATACTACCGTGCAATGTTACAACCAGAGGACACATTATAAGGATATCACAAACAGATCGGCTTCTCGTTGTTTCTTAGCTCCAACCCCACCAGGGCAATAGGAAGCTCCCTCCAAATCTTCCGCACAGTACAAAGAAGCTAAGTATATGTTATCTACGGTAGGCATTATTTTACGGTTAAAATATATTTAAAGACGTTTTCAGATTGTTATTTGATATGTTGTTTGATATGGTAATTATCCATTTAGTATTTATGGCATTTTGTACACACGTTCAATTGTACAATTTCTTCGAAATTTAACACAACAAAAACTGAGTAAAACGTTTAATAGTTTAAAGCTGAATATACGGTCTAAGATCTTATATATAATAGTGAGAACGGTTTCTGACGTCATTAATCTGAGACCGGAAATTAGAGACGGACGTAATTTGATGTCTGTTTTATTCCATATCCACAAGGGCAGAAAGGTGTCAAATGCAGGGGATGGGTTTAGTTTAATTAACAACTTTATCATCAGCTATGTGTTGATAACGTTGAAGTTCAGTCTGCACGACAGACAGTGAGATTTTTACAACCATTATAAAATTGTGTTAGACAATTTTATCTTTCTCGCTGCTGTGTGTACGATTAAACATGATCGAGTATGTCTTCGTACAATCATGGTAGTTTTTATATTGTGGCAATGAGCTATCCAAATCACGACAAAAACAAATAAAGGCTGGCCAATGCTCACATTGTTTTAGGACAAAGTTTATTTGGCAGATTATATTACACGTTTCTCAAACAGGTGTGTTATTTTTTTTATCTCTTTATCTCTTAAGGAGAGCTAAAACACATTACGCATTCCTTCTGCTTTTTCTTATGAACATACCTCAGAGTATGACTGCTCTGGTAGCAACAACGAGATCCAACAGGCAACAGTAGCCATCGAGTCATGACTACTGCAATAATTACCTAAGGCGAAGAATCTACCTTCATTCAGTCGTTTAACATAAGATACGTTTACAACAATAACAATAATACAACAATCACGGAAATGATAACTCTGTTAATTGCAATCCATTTAAGAACAATAACTTTTTGCAGTGTAACTTGGTTCACACTTTCACAGTAATACGCTATACTTTCTTTCTCCTGGTCTATACCCGTCGAAAAAGATGTACAGACGAGCAGGCAGACCAAAGTCGTATATGGAGACAAGAATATCCCTAGGCCGACGAAATCACTTGGCCTTGTGATAAAAAAAAAACATAGAAGGTAAAAATGGTGCCGTAAAAGGAAACCGCTGTAGTGTTGCATACGAGTCCCGAAATCACAGAGTTCCTTAAAGTTCTCACCAATTCGAGACGACGAATATCATAGCTCGTTTCACCTGTAGGCCTACCCACGTCATTCTGTTGGATTTAACATCCACTAGATGACAAAGTAGAGAGACTAGACAAACTGCATTCATTACATAAAAATAATAACTGTACGAAAGAAACTTGGAAACTTGAAAGTTACGTTGTCAGTGGTTCATGTAATGAGAGAAGTGTGTAGCATAATTATGTAAATCGGGTAGCTGTCGTTTCAAATCAACGTAGTAGTAACCGTAAAAGATACAATCTATAGAATCTGTGAATCCAATTTGCCAACAATATATTCAATACGTCGGCAATATGATAAAACCAAGAAAAAACACTAACTTCCGCTGGTTGCTGGCACACCAACACACGTACAGCCCGCAGGAATAGCAGGTCATGGGGATGCGTTGACTCAAAGCGTACAATCTACCGCGTCAAAATATAAATTTTCGATGGCTGAACGCGGTCAGATTGACTTATGGTGTAATCGTTTTACAGACAAGAATACTCAAAGTTATCCCCCTTAGAATACATCCATACCGAGCGACCACCATTATTGATTATTTACGATTTAATTTTGCATTGTGACAATTGGACTGGTAAAGATTTATAAACGTAAGAAATTGCCGTTTGGCGTTTTATGTTTGGAAACAATCTTTGTATCATCTTACGTTTCTGCGACCTATTTCCAGCCTGAACTTAAATTCAATCAGAAATAAAAACAAGTAGAAATGGGATATAATCAAATCCAAGCCAGAAGCCCATTTTGTCTGTCTGAATTTTCTTCAGATGTCTAAGCCTATCATATCTTTAACAAGATTTGTCAGAAAAACTATAAAATATTTAACGCCCATTTTCTGGCCGATGTTTTATTTGAAACGTTCTATCGGCTCGCTCAACTACATGTATAGTTTAAAGCCGACAGTTACACAAGTCGTACGATTTACGGTTTTGTAAATATAACAAACATAACGTTTCCGAGTAGTCATGGTAAATGCCATACATGGACCTGTTGTTCCAGACACAAGGGATAGACTTAAATATTCATGTTTACCAATTGTTAAGTAAACGAAAATTGTCGATAAAATCCGTACCATTCATTAAAGATAAAGAGTTCCAAGGTTCGTTAAAATAACTTTTAAGAACTTTTGCTGCACATACCATAGGGACACTAGTGAAGTAGTTCATATCTACTTGATTATTCTAAATTGTGATTTATTTTGTTTTAAATCCATCAATGAGCCGATCACATCGACCAAGATTACGCCCGGTGGAACCAATAGTTCGTCATTTTGTCGAGAAACTCTTAATTTAAAACATCATTCATTACATGGGGCACCGGGGATATGCTACCAACACTCGTTTTTGAAATTATTCAAAGGTCTAGACATATCTGCAGGTTTGATTTAACAGATCTAGTAAAGGTTACAGACAAGGTGGGGGAAATGGATTAGGTTTAAGTATTTCTACCTTTCTTCTTATATCAAAGAACCGTTATTAAAATAATAACGATAGAAAACTTATACATTTTGGCAATCCAGATATCTTGAAAAATTCTTATTCCATTTTCAAGATATCTTGAAAATGGAATAATAATTTTCCGAAAGCTTGATTGCCAAAATGTATAATTTATTTGTCGTTATTATGTCAATAATTTGTTTAGCGAAGCCACTTCACACAAGTATTTATCACAAGATAGATTCCTCAGACATATCTGTGATTTTCAATATATACCAATTTCCTCCTATCTGCCACCCGTTATACCTTGATTTAATTGTAATTATTGGAGTCATATTTGTCTGCACTCTTATAAATAATTTTCAAGATATCTTGAAAATGGAATAAGAATTTCCGAAGTCTTGATTGCCAAAACGTATAAGTTTTTTGTCGTTATTATTTCAATAATCTATCTTGTGTCTGAACATAATCTGTCTCTGAAGTGTGCATTACTCTGATGTCTACACAGATCTACAAATATCTAAAAAAAAAACCTTTAAAGAATTTAACAGATGAGTATCAGTTTTCTGTGATATATATTCCATTGGCAGTTACGTTACTAATTGGCGCAGGACCCTGGTTAGGACGACTCACACAGTTTGAAATGTGTCAATTAAAGTGTCACAGGACAGTTTACATACAGACCGTTGAGTGAACCAGCGACCAGACGAGGTTAGACAGAGCACTTCTTACCGAATATACTATGATTCTTGAGCGACATGTTCAACACCCTGTCAAATCGATCGATGTCAAATGTATTATGTTACCATTCACACAAAACTAACTAAAATTGTTTCCGAGCATTGCCATATAACAGGATATAGGCTTCTTGCCATGTTAGCGCCCTCTTTATCAGTATTGTCGTGACAAGCGTAGGCCCCAAAACAAAACATACCACACTTTTAGAAGAGATGAAACCATCTGTATGGAACCATAACGGCAAAAACGGTTCTTTGGTAGAGACGGAACGGTCTATATGGAAACAGAACGGCAAAAACGGTTCTTTAGTAGAGACGGAACGGTCTATATGGAAACAGAACGGCAAAAATGGTTCTTTAGTAGAGACGGAACGGTCTATATGGAAACAGAACGGCAAAAACGGTTCTTTAGAAACGATGGAACGGTCTATATGGAACTATAACGGCAAAACGGCTCTTTGATATAAGAAGATCGGGAGAAATACTTAGGGCAGTTGTTGTGAGGGTTCCATACAGAACAATAAAGGGTTCCACCAGAGCCATGACTAACGAACCTTAAGGGGTTCCATTAGAGCCACATTTTTCTTAGAGTGTACCTTGGAAGTAGAGGAAATGAGAAATTTTAAAGAAGGTCCAGACGAACACTATAACCATATTACAGCCATAATTGACTACATCTCATTGTAAAACAGTGGTAAAATGTTGGTATGGATTCAACCAGACGCTCTAGAAATACTGATCCTTTAAAAATATTTCTTAATTCACGTGTGTGCTGTCAACCCGTACTATTAAAGGACAAGACCACCCAAAAACCGTGTTTTCTACGTAAGTAAACATTTTTCTGTCAAATGCAATACAAAAATT
>JAQQZZ010132647.1:3489-13681 GCA_030265115.1 Mopalia vespertina | reverse complement strand
TACACAAAATGTCACTTATGTAGATCTCTAAGCTAACCATGGAGAATTATAAACATGTCAAAATCAACTTTACTACACAGTATTTAGAACTACCATTACTGGTCTATCTGACCATGGAAGAATTTTGAGTGAAATTTAACCCCTGGATTAAAGGTAATTTTATCCTCTCAACAGCTTAATCTTACATGTCATGCATGTAGGCCCACCAGACACCAGAACAGTCTGGATTTAACAGGATGTCAAAGTCTATTGGAAACATATATGAGTATAATATATCTCCACCTAATTCTCACACTATGTCCAGATGCTCAACACATGTTCTCAACCACATTTCACAGTTGTAATCACAGCTTGACCACTTTAACAATTCACACATCTATGCATTTTGGTGACTTAACCACAGAGCTGCATCCTGTAATATGAAGTAACATTCTAAATATTGTACAAGTTGATCAAACCAGGCAGTGTGGTGGGCCTGGTGGCTAAGTAGTAGTAATTCACGTGGCGACATCTGATAATATTGATAAGGATTTATTTTTGCGAGATCTGTCACTTTTGTGCATATTTATATATATAGACTTCCTCCATCATCCCTAACCCACTGTTACAAATTCTAAGAAATTAAATAAAAATATTTTTAACATTGTTCATTTTATTTTGTATGGTATACAAAAATTCTTAAAGTATGTATTTTCTATTTTCCCATACTTGATACATTGAAGTTGTGCAATAAAACATTGAATATAAAGAAACCCTTAAAATTGCATAATAGCTACATGTACATTTAACACTTAAGGATAAAAACTAGATCAGATGTTAGTAAGAAATTGTTTCAAAGGTTGGCTTTGTAAACAAAGTAACCTTCAAAGATGTTTAGTGAAAATGACAATTATATTGCATTTTTATTGTAGGGAAAGAACATTTCCAACTGGCGTCTCTGACTAGCAGTGCCAGCCCAGCATTTTTACTGACTGAGCTACTAAGCCTTGAAAGGCTTATGATCAGATGAAACGAATTTTCATTGAAGGTAAGCCAGTGAACCTTTCTTTATGAGAAGCACTGACACAGGGTCACTAAATTAGTGTCAAAAATATTGTTTGTTTTCTTACCATGTAAAATATTGAAATAAATGAAATAGCATATCATTAAATATAACTGAAAGTTCAACCCAATAAAGTTTCTAACATAACTGGAAACATGTCAAATTTACCATAAATATTATTTGATGATCAAGAAAAAAAGGAGAGATCAGAGATTTCTGTGAAATGCATTGCGTTCATAGTCCAGTACGTTCTTTTCAGCTAAAAAGTTCTGAATTTACAGTACCTGTATTAAAAAAGTTGTAAGGAGAAAATAATTGGGATCAGACAGGATTATGATTCTTGGATATTTGATTGTGTAAAAAGTTTTCCGAAATGGGCAATGTTTTTTGAACATCAATATTTTTTCAACAAAAAAAAAAATTCCCAAGAAAAGAAGGGATGTGCCCATACATGTAGCCGTAACCGTAAGCTTACACAATATGACTATGGTATCCTTAGCTACTTCAACCCCAGTGCCCACATAATTGTCTTACATGCAAAAAGAAATAGGAGCCACTGAAAAACTGGTCCGTCACTGTACAAAACAGTTAATAATTTATAATTTGTAATAAGGCTAGAAACTGATCCACTGCTATCAACAGCCTCTAAAAACATATACATATATCAGATTTTTCGCAGAATTTTTTGGGATACCATAGACACAATAATCTTACTCCCACTTTCTTTCCAGATGTTTAAATAAAGCTTAATTTTAATATCTCACCAAAGTTGACACATTTAAAACTTTAGGTTATCACCCATTGCCAAAAGAATGGATTGATTTATGTTTTATGCCGTGCTTAAAGGTATTTCACTTATATGACGGCAGTGTATTCCAACATTAATTGACACTTGCACAACCAAGATGTGAAGCGTTTCCATAATGTTGGAAAGTTAATTTTCCTCCAGTGCTATAAGCTAAAGACAGTAGTGCTACTCTTCAAACAAACTGCCCTTAGCCAGAGGGTCCCAAAAAATGGAAAACATGCCAGAAATATAATATTGCATGTATGTACAGTAAGCCTAAAATACTAGAGATTGTGTTTAGCATATCTAAAAAAAAAAATCAGGGAGAAATCAGATATACATGTATGTTTTGAGAGACCGGCGATAACAGAGGATCAATTTTCAGCCTCTTTCAAGGGTTGAGATAGGCTAAAACAAAGGAAAAGCCCAATACATTGTGATACACTAAAACATAACCTTAAAAATTACCCTAATAAACCTAACAAACGTTGTGATTGTTCCTTCCAATTGCATGTTAGAAGTGACGGACCAAATCTACAATTAGATCGAGAAATCTGGGAGCAACTGTAGCATTGGTCCATCACTTTACAAAACAACCTAACATTTGTAATAACTAACTCTAAACCTAACCTTAAAACTAAACCTAAAACTAACCCTATCTAACCTTGTGACCGTCCCTTGCAATCATGTTACAAGTGACGGATCAATTCCACAACTCTACTAAAATCTGTCATTTGAGAATCTGAAAGTAACCAACTACACCAAAGTTACGTTTTTCTTTACTTACCACCAAGCTATCCGATCTTTAGGATAGTTCAAACTCTCCATGTACCCGAAGAACCAGGGCAACGCGTGCGCTTTGTTTCGAACCAACAAAGACACAAAAACACTTGGTTTAAGTTTTTCACTTTTATCTGAGTCGGCATATCGTATTTGTCCTGCCAGTAACAAAAATTGATCAAAGAATAGACCAAAAATCAAGAAAAACAGACAAAGCGATCTCCCAAATGTCAACGTTGACATGGAAGCCACCATCTTGAATGAACACACTATTTACAGTTTCGTACGAAATAGCTAACATCAAGATGTTAATAAATAGTCCATATTGGTGTTCTTGTATGTCTTTATGGTATGAGTAAGCATTATTTATTTTATCAAATAGCTACAATGCAAAGCGAAAATACCTTTCGTCAACTACTATACCGCGGCTAGGGAAATGAAGTTCAACCTCATCTCTCCTTAAATACGGAAGCCCCATACTACCATATTCATAAATACCACTACCGCTGCCTAACAGTAAAAATCATAAAAATAATATAATTAAATAAATAAAAAAGAATACAAAATAAGAAACAAAACTGACGAGCAAGATGGATGTATAGAAAACATTTAATATTGTAGCCAATGCTAGCCATCATGTGAAGATCCGTGGCATGTTGTTACTTTTCTTAAGTATAGCCTGGGACCAATATAGGTCCCAGGTATAGTGTACTGGGAATAAGGCAAAGTGAAATTGATAGGTGGAGGATTAAAGAGAGTTTGTTTTACAAAACAAAACCATAGGTTAATCTGTCCCATTCGGAAATGCAACTGCGTTAAATCTGGGATTACTATATATATTTTGATATATAGTAATCCCAGGTTAAATGTAAACTAAAATTTAAAAAGATATAGTAAAGAGCACATTTAATACATTTGAATAACGGTATTATTACATTTAATCATGAAACATGCTTGTTCCATTTTATTTATGGTCATTTTAATCCTATAATTAAAATATGATCTATTATTATAATTTTTTTTAAATCCACTTACACACGCTTTCAGATATCATAAAGTACTTTCACGACGAGTTCTTAGTTTCTTTATTTTTTTCTTTTTATAAAGATTTTGCAGTTCATGAATTAACAAATAATATCAATTCAACAATATATATAGTCAAGTATCAGCATCTCATATTTCCAAGTAAAAACAAACCGGTAAAAATTCCCAGTCTCGATTGAGCACCTCTGTTTGAGTTCATATCGAGTTAATTCCCTTGATAATAGCTCTTGCGTGCAGGTTGCCTGGCAAAATTATGGTACGCCAAGAACTTTTTTCAGCTTGACATTGGGGCAAAGATAAGGATTTGGCTGGAAAATTAAGCATGCATCCCTTGAGGTGGGCAATATTGTGATTTTATAAGAATGTAACGTTTTTTTTCTTATGTTGTCAATATAAACGGTGTTGTTTTATCCTTAAAAATGCACCAAACTTCACCTTTGGCTTTGTCGACGACATTCCGCCCCCCTCGGCCTTGTGTTTTTTTTAATACTAGAATAGTACCACCTGAGGCTCAGCATATCAGGCAGTATATCTGCTTAAATGGGTTTGATCTTCGTTGAGTTGTACTTTACTAAGTACATTTAGTTAAAAGCATATGAAACTTGTCCATATACAATTATAATGGAGCCGATACATTTCAACTCTTTATTATACTGTTGACAATTAATGGTAAACTTTCAACTAATCATGCTTTGGAACATGAGTATGCACTTTTTGGAATTGATATAGGTCAACTTAACTGAGATATCTCATCTGTGTCCCCCTTATGTTCAGGACACAGCTGAGAATTACGCCATGTTATCTTATGATATTTTGCTTGAGCTTCCCACACTCTGAGAGTAAGGAACGATTTGCAGCTGATTTCATATCGACTGGTTACCTTATTGTCTTGTTGTCCCATGTACGTTTAAAAAGTGATGGGCTTGCACAGTAAACACAATTTATTGGAGCGAAAAGGCACATTTCAATAGATGAGAATTCTTTTACATGGCTTTACGTGTAAACAAGCTAAGGAATGACCTAATTACGTCAGCACATTTGCTACTTAAAGATCCGTGGCATATTACTCGTTGTTTTTCGTAGATATCCTTAAGTCAGAGCTTCTGTAAAACATGCATGTTGTCTTTGGTAGTTTCCGGAGAATTAGCTGTAACACCTAATAAAGGACATATTTAGGCACTGTTTACGACTTGGAGCAAAATATCACTTGCGGGTTATTACTTGAATTCGGACTCTGTATTAGGATGAATGTCAGATGGTGAATAATATACACAGCTGAATTATGTGGACTAAGGTCAACTCACCCATAAACAACTCGTTGTCTATGTGTAATTGTGACACGGAGAACCATGTAAAAGTAAACTTATCCTTACTGACTATTTATAATCAATCAGATAAATAACTTAATCAGACACATGGAGGTCTAGTCCTTGCAAATAGGCCATCAACGTTTAAGTATTTATCAATTGGATATTCAAAGTACCTCCACATCCTATCCTTCAATTCAATTTCCTTAAAAGGCTTTTGCGCAAAACACTTTTCGTACCATTAAACCAAAACTACAGAACGAATTTAG
This sequence comes from Mopalia vespertina, assembly GCA_030265115.1. Classification (NCBI taxonomy): domain Eukaryota; kingdom Metazoa; phylum Mollusca; class Polyplacophora; order Chitonida; family Mopaliidae; genus Mopalia; species Mopalia vespertina. The sequence continues at coordinate 8,452 of JAQQZZ010132647.1, read as the reverse complement.
TGATTTACTCACTTCAAACTGCCAGACTGTAAAGTAAACGTATTTAGCAATCATGTTCTTATTTCTATCCTCAATAATGTATTTTTCGGTAAATTCCACAGAGTTTGAGAGTGTTTTAGGGACCCTACATTTCCAAGTTCCATATTTTTATGGTAAAAATGTCTGTCCATCCATTTTTCCATCTGTCACACTTTGTGTTCCGAAGCAGTTTTTGATAACTGTTCAATATATTTTTATCAAACTTTATATTTGCTTCAATCAGGTATATAGGTTGTACCTATTGTGCTATTTTTGCGTTTGTACACACATACCTACTTTGCATGTTGCAATCTTAAAGGTCAAATGTTTATATGGGCAAAACATTTGGTTTCCAGAGACTATCTCTAGAGAACTGTTCCAAATTTTGTATGTACTTCACTCAGGTGCTTAGGTTGTGCCTTTTTCTATTTTTATGTTTCTACAGCGCATACCTAATTTGCATTTTGCAATAAATAATAGATAAAAACAAATAATACACACATGCTTAAATGAGTAAATGTATACCAATGGAACGCCACTCTCAGAGTAAATACTGTCTGGGGACTCAAAATAGAAGAGATCTTAAAGGGAAAGACCACTGATTTTCGACCTAAACTTATTATTTTTATTGCATATTTTCAAAGACCAACATCTGTATTGTACTTACATTTAAGTAAACTAAACATAGTCATTAATTAGTTAATTTAACTGACGTCATTGTTCGAAAACACGGTAGGTCACCAGTGTGTCTGTTTGCTTATGGATGCATTGGAAGGCATATATATATACAATACACAGAAACTGTTCATAGGCTTATATGCACAGCGGGCAGATTGTTAATCCTCTCCAGGTAGCTGCCTGCATTTAATTGATTGTCGAAACACCTCTGTTGTAAATAATGTAGTCAAGTTTTATCATCATAAGTTAACGGTCCGACTTCTGATTCAAATTTTTTTTATCGGGTCTGCTTTAAGATAAAAGTCACTATCTCAACTTTTTTAATTTTGAGCTGAGGGGGGGGGTCCTTAAGTTTGATTGTCTTTCAAGGAATAGTTCCTTCATATAATCAGGGTAATATCCATTAAAAGATTTGTTAACATTTGATCTTTTGTCAAATTCTTATTGTCAAGAATTATTCTGGCTGCCCTTTTTTGTTATTTGTAAATCCTGTCAAGAAGGTGTTTTGAGCAATTTCCCCACATAGTGATGCCATAATTCAAGTGTGGTAAAATTAATACATTATAAAAAGCTATTTGCTTTTTTTGGAAGGATTTGCTTCTGCTTCCTTAGCACAGAGAGTAACTGTGACACAACATTACATATATTTGTTATTTTGGCTGTGCCAGGTGAGATTATTGTCAATATGCAGGCCAAGTAGCTTTCTTTCTTTTACATAATCAATGGCATCACCATTGATTGTAATGTTAAGATCATGCCGACAACTGTTTTTGAGTTTGTGACACGTATCAATTAGCATTGCTTTCGTTTTCTTTGAGTTGATAATCATCCTGTTAGTGTCACACCAGTGACTTATTTTTTCAATGTTTAAGTTGAGTAGTCTATTTACTTCATTTAGAGACTTGGATGATTTGTATAAAGTTGTAACATCAGCATAGAATTTAACATCACAATCAATAGTGTGTAAAACAAAATCATTTATAAATACAATAAATAAGAGGACCAAGGATTGATCCTTGTGGAACACCACTCAGAGCAGGTTCTTTATATGATAGCCTATATATATATACTTGTTGAGTGCTAGATTTAAGGTAAGATGTCATCAAATTTAGAGTGCTGATATCACACCCATATATTTTTTATTTTTTTTATAGAAGGAGATCATGATCAAAAGCCTTTTTGAAGTCTATCATAATGCTACCAACAATTCCATGATTCATTGCACTTTTGGGCCGTAAATATTTTTCAAATGACTAAACTATGTTCACCCCATTAAAGATTGAGTATGAAGTTGATTAGACAAATATTTGATAAAGATTTAGGTAATATGAAACTTTACTTTTTATTGCCAGGCTGCTTGTAAGAAAGAAGTAAACATGTCAGGAAACAGTAAAAATGGTATAACTGGAGTAAGCAGTGGTGCGCCATCATCCAGAAGAACAACTGCCATCCCTCGATACCAGGGCATGTATTCAACAGGGACAAGAAATATGTCTGGTCCAAACAATCTTGCAACTTTAAAGATTGCCTCAACAACTGCCAACACACGCTCCTTTGGAAATTTACAGGAGGGTAAAAGTCCTGGAACAAACACAATGACCAGCTCAACTACAAGGCTAGGAACAAAACCTAATAGCTTGCCCAACTCTACCTCTAGACTCGGAACAAAAGCAATCACAAGCTCAACATCTAAACTTGGAACAACAAACGCAAAAGCATTATCAGCAGCCAGTTCTAAAAATCTACCAGTCAAAGCTTCTGGAATGTCTGTTACCTCATCTGGAGTCAACAGAAATAGAATAATTCCACACGCAAGTACTTCTCGATTTGGCCCTTCAATAAGAAAGACATCAGATTCAGGTCTGAATACAAACAAATCAAATGATTCCAAATCAACAGCTCCCAAAATTGGCGTCAGAAGTGGGCTTTATGCACCAAGAATGACTAAAAGAGAAACCAAAGTTTCTTTTCCTCCTGGGTCATCAAGGAGAACTAGCCAGACTTCATTGACAGGCCCAAGTGGATGGATGGGAGCAACAATTCCAATGGATTCATCAAATGCATCTGCCATTTCAACAGACTCCAATATGTCGCTGAGACCACCAAATAGTGTACTTGGAGATAATTTTCCAAACAACTCGTCAGGTTCCTCACTTGTGTCGACCATATCAACAAGAAGCGGAGCCAAAATAAAATCTGAAAATATTTCTGTCTCAGAAGACAGAAATGCAGGATTTGTACTACCTCCCTTAAGTTTAAGATCAAATGATTGCCCAAGTTCATCTCATGCAGCCAGGTCAGCTACTGGAAGGCTGAACCAGCCTGTTAGTGCCTCAAGGCCTACATCATCCTCTATGCAAGAAAGTAGGCCAGACCATAGTCCCGTCCCAGGTGTAACAAATCAAAGAATTTACTCTAGGCAATCCAGCCGTACTCCACCATCTCTTGTTCCTAGACAACACTCGCCAACTGTTCAAAGGGTGCCTTCTTTGGAAGATGTGCCCCATGCAACTAGCTTCCCTGCAAACAGTCCACAGGCTCCTGCACACAGATCATTTGAATCAAGTCCAGCAAGAGTACCAGATACTAGTAGAGTAGAAGCCAGGACATCTACTGGGTTGGTGCCTGTAAGAATCTCCGGTGTTATACAGTCTACTCATACAGCAGCCACACGATTACCATCCCCGTCTGAAAGTCAGTCTGACTTAAATCCACCAAGATTGAGTTCTCCCATCAGAAGGGCTAGCACTCCGGTTCTGTTATCTGCCTTGCTTACCCCACCGGCATCTCTGGAAAGACATCTTTCAAATGATGCACAAACTGCTCCTCAAGTTGAAACTACAAGTGCTGCATTTGCTGTTTCTTCAGCTGATGCCAGATCCAGTAATCCTGGAATGAACAACAATGAATTTGTCAACATTACAAGACCTGGCCATGCTCCTACTCCAATGTCTGTCTTATCAACTTCATCTCCTCCTGTTGAACTGTCACCATCCCCCTCTCCACTTTCCCCAATACCCTCTGCTACCCCGTCTCAAGACGAAGCTTATGCCCAGAGTCTCATGGAAGAGGAAATGGCATCAATTGAACAAGAAGATGAACGCCTAGCTCAACGCCTCTCCACAGAGCTAAGTACTGAGACGTTAGGGGATGAGGATGAGACACATGATGTGCCAACATTAAGGGAGCTTTCTTCTACACAAGACAATCCCTCATTAGAAAACCGGCGTTTCCGGTCACAACTGTTTCTTAGAGATCTTTTATCATTAATGCAGGTACCATTATTAGAAGTTTTTGCCTATTTTTAAAAATCCATCATTTGAAGGGGCATCTTACGGTATGGGGTTGTCCGTATAGCTGCCCACTATTTCATTTCCCAGTTTGAACTGTGAAATCAGATTATTACAAAACATTAGTAGGATAATTCCATCTGGTAACCCAACACACTGGATTGATTTTGGCATATATTGTCCAACAGGTGGCTCCACCTAGTTCTAAAGTCCACATTTGATTTCTAGCTTTGTGGATATATTCTTTGAAGTTGGATAATATATGTGATTCATCTAAGATCTATGTGTATGCATACGCTGTTCATCCAATTGTCCACCTTTTGGGTTTCTGGTGCATATCAGATTAAAATTAAACTTGGTAGGATTATTCCACATTTGATTGATTTTGATGTATTGATCTACATACATGTAATATATTGATCTACATACATGTAACATATTGATCTACATACATGTAACATATTGATCTACATACATGTAACCTATTGATCTACATACATGTAACATATTGATCTACATACATGTAACCTATTGATCTACATACATGTAAAGTATTGATCTACATGTACATGTATATGCATATATGCATGTAACGTATTGATCTACATACATGTAACATATTGATCAACATACATGTAAGGTATTGATCTACATATAGGTTATGTATTGATCTACATACATGTAAAGTTTTCATCTATATACAGTAACATGTAGCGTATTGATCTACATACATGTAATGTATTGATCTACATACATGTAAAGTATTGATCTATATACATGTAACGTATTGATTTACATACATGTAATGTATTGATCTACATACATGTAACATATTGATCAACATACATGTAAGGTATTGATCTATATACATGTAATGTATTGATCTACATACATGTAACATATTGATCTACATACATGTAACATATTGATCTACATACATGTAACGTATTGGTCTACATACATGTAACGTATTGATC